>CAUYPK010013095.1:0-95727 GCA_963574355.1 Loris lydekkerianus
CTTCTTCCCCTGCTACCCTTATTTACCTTTCACCTTTGGGCCCTGTATCCCAAAAAAAAGGTTAGAGGCAGTTAAATCAGGTCGAGGTCCAATATCACCGGCTCATTAACCAAGAATCTAACTATTATTCTTCACCACCCTCCATAGCACCAATGATGGGTAAGATTCCCAAAACTGGGACAACAGAAGACAGGATATGGAGAGGCTGCACGGTGGATCACAGTCATCCTCACCGAGAGGCTGCACGGTGGATCACGGGTAAAATCACTCTGCGTTCAGTCAACCTAAGACCGGGACCAAACCATTGATGTTTGTATCCCCATGATGGATAAGACTGAAACTGCAAGAGTAGGCAACCTAAGACAGGGGCTATGTTTTTCCGCCATACAAAAAACAAGAGGGAATTGTTGGGCCCTGCCATGTGCCTGAGGCCTAGTGCAACTTCTTGAGCCTGACTAGAAGTAGATCCATTGAGCTACTTCCGCGTAGCAACGACTCAGCAAGGCCCGGCCTGAAACTGCCTCTACCTATATACAGCCAATGTGGTACCATGCCACTGGCCCGACCCTGTCACGCACCTCTTCCCCCGCCTTCTTTCCCTGCCCCTTCTCCACAATAAAAAAAATAAAAAAAATAAATAAATAAAAAAAAAAAATAAAAAGCCCATGTTAAAGAGAAAGCTAGACAATCTGCAGAACAGGCCACCAGTGGAATCACAGGCCCAGCAGCATCTGCTCAATTGGGCACCACAAAAGGTCAGAAATCAGGTGACAAGAAAAATTCCCGTCAGAACACTGACGTGATAACACGTCCTGGCCTGGCACCCTGACTCGCACCTGGACTCCTAGCACCCTGGGAGGCTGAGGAGGTGGGAGGATACCTTGAGGTCAGGACTTTGAGATTGCCAATGGAAAAGAAGGCTACTCTATAATATAATTTGAAGAGGTTTATTCTGAGCCAAATTTGAGGACCTTGCTTGAAGAATTCGTGGGAAAGAGGAATTTTCCTCTCATTTTCCTTCCCACTACAGAGGGTCTTCCTCTGTGATAAGGGATATAAGACCACCTATCAATATTTCAGGGCTTGAGCTGTTCCCTTTATCTTTGCCCTGGCCAAATACAAATCTCCACAATGGGTATTTCCTTTGCCATTGACTGGGCAGGGAACAGCCTAGTTAATGTTTCCTGCGAGGCCTTGTACACAGCTTCCTCTGTGGCCATTATTTCCTCAGAGTGTTTAGAGACCCAGCAGGGGTATTTGCAAGCTATATCCCCAACAGGCCAGCCTTCTAGGAAAAGCAGGAAACTTGCTCAGATAAGAAAATTAGTAGCTGGTTTAAAGGTAAACTAGTTGCCTTTTCTTTATTCCACCTTGCTCAGCTTATTTCTTTATTTTTCCCTGTTTTGTGAGGGTGCTTTTCCTTGCTAAGAATGGGGTCTTCAGTCCCCATCCTGCCTGCAACTTTATATTGAAACACACTGGTAATGTCTATATACGTGCCATAATGTCATAATGTATTTGTCATTTACGCATATGAAGCAGCTTCTCCTCGCCCATGTTTTATGTTAAAACATATGTTAACCAGGCACATAATAAAATTAAAACCTGAAATGTTTATCAGAGTTCACTGATGCCACTTGATTTAATAATTGTCAGAATACCTCCACTCCCATCCCAATACAACTGTGTGGCTTTGGGAAGGTCATTTGAAGCCTACGAGCCTTGGTTTCTTAATCTCCCCATAGGACATTGGAGTAGATAGCATCAGTGAGTGTCCTAGATCTCCATTTCATAATTTTTGCCTTAATCACACTGGGGAAAAATGCAGGTCCTATAAAAGAGATGGCCCAGGATTTTTGTACTATACTCTGCTGCCATCTCGCAGCCAGTAGGGCAGGCGCTGTGAGCCCAGGTTCTGAACCAAAAGATATTGCTTCTTCCTCTGTCAGGACTGAGGATGCTGAGGTTGCACCTGCTCACCTTTCTTGCTGTGCTGCAGTAAGTTATTGAACGTCAAGGAAAAAGTTAGTGCACGACTTCTAACACAGAAAATGGTGCACTAAATTTTGTTATTTTCCCCACTGTTTTATTATCCTTACCTGTTGAGAGAAAAGTGATTAAGCAGTGAGTGTTAGCTTTACTTGCAGTGTTGGAAGAAACAGTGCATGCCGGTGGAACGGCTCCTGCTCTACGATTAGCTGATGAAGCAGAGGGGAGTGTGTAGGAGAAGGAATGACAGCAGACAGCAGGCTCAACAGGGTCACTGGGAGAATAGTCACATTCCCAGTGGGATGCGAGGACAGATTTACCAGGTGAAGTTTCATAAGAGATGTGTTATTTTCATCTTCTTTTACCTTTTCTTGACCCAATCTCTGACCTCAAGAGAATCCCTGTCTGCCATGGTTCAAACCTTGTACCATGAAACATAGTCAGAACATGGCCATGCTGTACAAAGCCTCATCTGATCCTGGGATCCATGTTACACAATGGTACCCACCGCAGGACTTCTTAATAGTGCAAGGGAGGTACAGAGAATAATCTGCTTATGCTTTGGCAAGGGAGTTAAATAGAATCCATTCCTATTGTCTACATGCTTACATTTCAAACCACACCATATTAATGTGGTAAAAACAGAATTATCCAACCTGAGTGATAACAGAGCAACAGCAAGCCTATTCTAAATAAGTATCGCATTATGTTTTGAGTTCAGCCATTGTGGTATTTGTGGAGTGAGCAAGTAGGCTGTTAGAATAAAGGAGAGATTCGATATCACACACTTATTTGTGATGGGCTTTGGGGAGGAAGAGAAAATGAAAGAGATTTTTAAAAGCTGCCTGGGAAGGCATTTGGAAAATCCAGGCAGGGGAAATGCTGTAGACGTAGGGAGGGGGAAGGCATAAAGGTATGTAATTAGAAGAAAATTAAGGTGTCTCCAGAATGAAGGAAAGCAGGAACTGAATGAAGGGTGTAAAATTGAATTGAGTGTTAAAAACATTAGTATGGGAGGAGAGAGAAGAGGGGTGGAAAGATCAGGAGGCCGTGAATAACCAGAACGCCCGGCAGAGGGAGCTCTGGGAGGGCAGGGTCTTCCCACCGTGCTCACACCATCAGTCTGAGTAGTGCTATTCCCCATATGTAGAAATAGAAGTGCTGGGTGGCACCTGTGGCTCAGTCGGTAAGGTGCTGGCCCCATATACCGAGGGTGGCGGGTTCAAACCCAGCCCCGGCGAACTGCAACAACAACAAAAATAGCTGGGTGTTAGGCAGGCGCCCGTAGTCCCAGCTACTCTGGAGGCTGAGGCAAGAAGGCTGAGGCAAGAGAATCGCTTAAGCCCAGGAGTTGGAGGTTGCTGTGAACTGTGTGATGCCATGGCACTCTACCAAGGGCCATAAAGTGAGACTCTGTCTCTACAAAAAAAAAGAAGAAGAAAGAAATAGAAGTGCTGATTCTCAAATTGCTTCATCTCTACTTTCTTGGAAGCTATGAGCATTGAAATGACCTGCCCACATTGATTTGAATCTCTTTGGCATTCAGTCACAAATTTAAAAAAATATGCATGGCTTTTGTTTTGGCAGGATATTTAAAATCTGAAAAAACAAACAAACTAACTAAAAACTTATAAAAGTCAATGACCAGGGTAATCAATGCATTTCAAAAATAATGGTCAACTGTGCAAGGATACTGTCCCCTCCTGGACATCTATTTATCAATCAAGTCCTATAATTCCTTCCTCCATAATCTATCAAATTGAGCCCTTTTTGCCACTCACATTCCTCTCTATTGTCTAATACAGAAACTATTTCAATATCTCAAGACTATAATTCTCACTTCCTGTACCTATTCACCACTGGCATAGAAGCTGCATACGTGCCATCAGCGCGCCTATAATTGCTGATTCCTCATCTCACAAATTCACAAAGGCTGCCTAGAAAAAAAAAATACAAACTTTCATTGTAGTATCCTAAATGTCCCATAATTTTGTCTTCAGGCTGTTTCTCAACCAGAGTTACACCCGCTTCCTTCACATCTCCGCACTTCTCTTAACCACTTAGGGATAATTATGGATAATTATGGTACCTTCTTCAAAGAGTTATAAGGATTAAGAAGTGTCTGGCACACTGTAAGAATTACCTGTATTAACATTATTATTGCAATTATCACTATTTGTAGCACTAATGCAAGACCAGCTTTGAATATATGTATATATTCATATATATATTCATATACATGTATCTTTTCATAATTCTCAATTATCCATGTATTTCCTGCTAGTGTGCCAAGTCTTATGTGCTAAGGTTCTGGGTTATGTGTTTTCACTCTGTTGTCCTCTGCAATCCACGTCACATGCACCCTGAGGGAATGCCCACTTTTCACAGACTCCGAAGAGAGTTCTTGGGGTGGTGTGGCTATCTCGCTCCATTCACCCATCTCATAACAAATCAAGTGGCATGTGTAAGTGGACCCTGTACTAGAGGACTATTTCAATGAAGGGCATGGAAGCTACTTTTATTGAGCAGTAAGATCTATTTAAAATATGCTTTATTTCAGCTGCCTTGCATAAAATCTGAATTTGGAATCACAAATCTAATGGGGTTGTTGCAGAAAAGTTGTTAACAGAGCTTCTCATCTAAAACAGAACCACCTTAGATAGGAGAAAATCTCTTTTGTTTTTAAATTATCCAAAAAGATCTTTTTTTTTTTTTTTTACTTCACATTAATACGAGAGTATGCATGATTAGGTTACAACGTTTGTGTTCGTTAGGCAAGGTCCCTGTTGTGGTGGTGTCCCTCCCCCAGGAGGTGTGCCAGAGACCCTCACACTGTGCCCATTAGGTGGGAGCATACCAACCCCTCCCTCCTCCTCTGCTCCCCCCTCCCTCTCGTTTGAATTAAACTGAGTTTTTCTCTCGTGAGGGTTCATCTACCAGCTTCATATGGAGCACATTGGATACTTGCTTTTCCATTCTTGTGATACTTTACTAAAGACAGTGTTCTCCAATTCTATCCAGATGAATATAAAAGATGTAAAATCTCTGTCTTTCCAATGGCTGAATAGTTTTCCATGGCATACATATACCACAGTCCATTCATGGGTTGTTGGGCTCTTGAGTTGTTCTTACATCTTGGCGATTGTAAATTAAGCTGCGATAAACAGTCTAGTGCAAATGTCCTCATGATAAAATGATTTTTTTTCTTCTGGGTAGATGCTTAGTAATGAGACTGCAGGATCAAATGGGAGGCCTAATTTGAGTTCTTTGAGGATTCTTCATACTTCTTTCCAAGAGGTTGTATTAGGTTGCAGTCCCACCAACAGTATCAGAATGTTCCTTTCTCTCCACATCCACGCCAGCAGCTGCAGCTTTGGGACTTTGTGATATGGGCTATTCTCACTGGGACCAAAAAAATTTCAAAAACACTGTAAAATTAGTGTTTTAGTATGTCCAAAATACCTTCAAAGTAATATAAATTATCCTGTAAAATCTACTTTCTATTTTTCTTCCTCTTATAGAAATGGAACCAATTAGTGTCCTTTGATATAACAATAATTCTTTTACAGTTTTAAGCACATCATTTTCTTAGATTAAATAAATACCAGCTTCTCTGGGTTTGCTGTGTGGGTCTTAATAATCTAATT
The DNA here is from genome assembly GCA_963574355.1 of Loris lydekkerianus. Classification (NCBI taxonomy): domain Eukaryota; kingdom Metazoa; phylum Chordata; class Mammalia; order Primates; family Lorisidae; genus Loris; species Loris lydekkerianus. The sequence goes on from CAUYPK010013095.1 coordinate 5,637, forward strand.
ATCTCTGTGCCTTTTCATGAACTTGTCTGCAAATTTCCCACATAAATTTGTGAAGGTCAAAACAGTACTGGTTCCACTCTGGATAATTTTGTAAAAATAGTAATACAGGCACTTCAGTTAGACATTTTATTATCATGTGGAATTGCCTATTTTAATATCTGACCAGTCCTATTTCACAGTAATTTAAATTGCTTTGAAACTAATAAATTTGAACATTTTTTATGGGTTTTGTTTTTGTTTTTTTGAGACAGTCCCACTCTTGTCACCCTAGTCACCCTGGGGAGAATGTCACCGTGTCATATCTCACAGCAACCTCAAACTCCTAGCTCAAGCCATCATCTTGCCTCAGCCTTGAGAGTAGCTGGTATTATAGACACCAGCTGCAATGCCCAATTATTTTTAGAGATGGGGTCTTGCTTTTGCTCTTGCTGAGGCTGGTCTTAAACTGCTGAGCTCAAGCAATCCACCAACCTTGACCCCCCAGAGTGCTGGGATTACAGGTGTTAGCCACCACACCCCATCTATTCTCTTATTTTCTTAAAAAAATTTTTTTTCTTTTTCTTTTAGTGAGACTCTGTCTCACTTTATCACCCTCGGTAGAGTTTTGTGGCGTGACAGCTCACAGCAACCTCCAACTCCTGGGCTTAGGCAATTCTCTTGCCTCAGCCTCCCAAATAGCTGGGACTACAGGCGCCTACCACAGCACCAAGTTATTTTTTTTGTTGCAATTCTCATTGCTGTTTTAGCTGGCTGGGGCCAGGTTTGAACCCACCACCTGCCGTATACGGGGCCAGTGCCCTACCCACTGAGCCACAGGTGCCACGCCCCCCAAAAAATTTTTTTTAGTGGATACAGATTCTTGCTACAGTTTCTAGTCCAGCTGGACTGCAGCCGAGGTTTTCCTTCCCTCCTTCCCTCGTGCTGTAACATTTGGTCATGCAGCCATGTCGCGTCTCTCATTTCTCAGAAGAGGGTATGGTTGTCACTGGCTCTATGTGTTTGCCTTTCCAGAGGACATCTCTGGACTTCCTCAGCAGGTGGGCAGGTTGATATAAATTGCTCCTACCCCCAATTCCAAAAACTAGTCTGTATTTTTAGGAAACTACTCCTCTAAACCGAGACAGAAGTAGCTACAACATCACGGCTGCTGTTTCAGTTTGGTGAGATTCATGGAAAGCTGCAGTCCACAGGACACACTGAGGCCAGGGCTCTTTCTGACCCCGTGGCCACAAAAAATGCGCGACTTACAGACCTTCTGGCTCCTCTTTCTTATTTTCTTTACTGAATTGACTTAGAAAGAGAAATAAAAGTGAGGGTGGTGTTCAGTACTCAAGATGCAAAAGCCCGTCAGTGTTCTGAGCGGTTGAGGGACACATATTTAGAAAATAGCAACTTTTTACCATTCTTTCGCATAAGCAGGCCCTCTTTAAAATGCTTGTAACTTGAGATTTTTCCAGTATGAATTTCAATTGAAAACCACATGAGATCCAACCTGAAGTTATAAATCCTCAGAAGAGGTCCCCAGCAATTGTCTTCTCATTTTTGTGCCTCTATATACCATGAAAAGCAAAGATTGAATCTTCTAGATTCAGTAAACACCTTCGTGGGAAGAGGTGAAATTTGGTTTCAGTGTTTCCCTTAGATTAGTTTCTCTCCAAAGGCTCCATCTTTGTCTGAGATGTTTACTTTCTTGCCAGGTTTCATTCATGTATTTTAAAATATAATATTTAGCATTTTTAAGGGTATGTAGTAGAAGTTTCAGATAGAATTTCCAACCCTCCACTGCCAGAAGTAGAAGTCCATTCACTTGTACATTCAGCATATACACAGCTAGTCAATATGCACTTAGCACCTATCAACAACAACCCCAGCAGCTGGGGACACCATGGGGAAAAGGCAGACAAGTCACCTGCCCTGATGGAAATTAAATGCTATAGGAATTTACAAAAATAAGAAATGCAGATATGAAAATATTTAATTTATACTGAGACAAGATGCCTGGAACAGACCACAGATGTTAAAAGGGCCCACTAAACATAGAGTATGAGGTCTGGACGCCAGAGGTTTTTTTTTAGGGAGAGGGTGTGGGTAGGATTTTGATAGATGGGGGCTTTGGGAGAGCAAGGCTTGGGATGAGACATAGAGCAGCCCACTGGACTAGAACCTTCATGGTAGGCAGGGGTGGAAAGCTCGTGTGGATAGTTTGGTCAGGTGAGATGCGTCAGATCATGAAGAACGTTGAAGGTCAAGAATGAAGATTGTAATTGATCGTCACTTGGAAATAAGCAAGAGGAAAGAGGGGGGCAGAGTCTTGGAAATAATACATCTGGTATTAATCTAGAATCTGTTTTGGAGAGTGGAGCAGGACAATCTATAGAGAGGCTTGACAGGCTGGGACCTCCGCCAAGAGGCATGGAGAAGACAGGGTAGGTTTTAAGGTGAATGAATTGGTTCAGCACCTGTAGCACAGTGGTTACGGCGCCAGCCACATACACCAAGGCTGGCGGGTTCGACCCCAACCCAGGCCAGCTAAACAACAATGACAACTGCAATAAAAAAAAAAAAAAAAATAGCTAGAGCAGCGCCTGTGGCTCAAAGGGTAGGGTGCCAAGCCCCATATACCGGAGGTGGCGAGTTCAAACCCAGCCCTGGCCAAAAACTGCAAAATAAATAAATAAATAAATAGCCAGGCTTTGTGGTAGGCACCTGGAATCCCAGCTACTTGGAAGGTTGAGGCAAGAGAATCTCTTAAGCCCAAGACTTTAAGGCTGCTGTGAGCTGTGACACCACAGCACTCTACCAAGGGTAACATAGTGAAACTCTGTCTCAAAAAAAAAAAAAAAAATAAATAAATAAATAAATAAATAATAATTGAAGTAATGTGCTTAAGGGCTTATATTTTGCCTTGCAAACAATAAGTACTTAATAAACATTTTTTTTTTTTTTTATTGTTGGGGATTCATTGAGGGTTCAATAAGCCAGGTTACACTGATTGCAATTGTTAGGTAAAGTCCCTCTTGCATGTCTTGCCCCCAGAAAGTGTGACACACACCAAGGCCCCATCCCCCTCCCTCCAGAATAAACATTTTTCTTTTATCTTCCTTCATACAAAGGGAATCAAACTGAGACTTGGGGAGGGGAAGACGATACAGGAGGTAAGGAATGGGGTGAATGATGGGACGCCACTGAATGCTTTTTATTCTGAGTAGCTCTTTCCTACACCTCTCCTCACCGTTATTCACTTTTTACTATCTCGCTTCCTCCTAAAATGATTACATTACACGGCTATTATTACCGATTCTGGTGTGAAGAGTCCCAAGATTCAAATATTATAAAAATAAAGCAAAACCTAACAGGGACAATGGAATATACATCGAAAAGGCCTCAAATGGAATGTAGAAATAGAAACATAAATGCTGTCATCGACAATGGTGATGATCACCATTGACTAGGACGACGGTGCCCAGATAGGTGATTAAACATTATTCTGGATGTTGCTGGATGAGAGTGTTTTGTGAGTGTTAACATTTAAATCCGTAGACTTTGGAAATTAAACAAAAAACATCAACAAAAACAACACACCAGAGGGAGGTAGATTGTACCAATCAGCTAAAACTATAATAGAGTGGCTTCAAAAGACTGACTTCTTGGGAGCAAGAAACAAATTCTCTGGCCTTCTGAGTTAAACTGCAGACATCTTCTTTTCCCCGGGTCTCCAGCCTCCTCCCTACCCTACAGATTTTGGACTTGCCATCCTCAGTAATCTTGTGAGTCAATTGCTCAAAAATAATCTCTGTATACATATATGTGTATGTGTATACAGTTTTCTGTACACACACAGCCTCTTGGTTCCATTTCTCTGGAGAACTCTGACTAATACGAGAAACATCAAAGCATTCATCTTATCTAGGAAATCAGTTCCTTTCCTGAACTGTTCATTTAGGGCAAAGTTTATACTGGTTTCTGATCATCAAACTCAACTCTGGGATAAATCAGCCTTCTCCAAGCTTTAGTGGGTGATAAAAATCCTCAAGGATATTCTACTTCATTTCAAATACTTCCAGTTCATGAAAGTAAATCTTCCTTACAATATTCTGTTAAACCTGAGCCCACAAACACTTAAACTGCATCAACTTGCTACTGTTAAATATTCATATCTGCACTGCCAAGCACTATTGTATTTTCATACCAATTGTATTTTTAGGAAGAAAAAGCGCTTGAATTTGCTGGAAAGGATTGCATTCTTGAAACTCCTAAACTTCTGTCAAAGTCTTCTCAGCTCTTTATTTTCTCCAGCACACTGTCTCACTTTTCCACTCTCTTTGGCTCTGTTTGTATATTACGCAGTGTAAGTCAAGATGATGATAATTAAATTTCACTCTATGTTCAGAGATGAAATGATTAAATTTGAGCTTAAATCTTTCTGCAGTAGGTACCTCTCTTGCATTTCACAAAGGAACATTTTTACATGAGTGTTAGGAGGCATGTAATTATCTTGTTCAAGATACTAGATCTTCCAGGAAACAATACAATATTATCTTGGGTAAGAACTGGTAATCAGAAATTCAAAGCAAGTTTTCCTAACAACTATTTCACATTTGCAGGAAGTAACTGTACTTTGCTTATCTGTAGCCTTTGCCACAGCCAAAAGATAGAGAAATTCCAAGGAAGCCACTGTTTATATCCCTCCATGTAAAAGTAAAAAGAGAAAAAATCTGATGCCTCTATGTGGCAGGAAAAAAGATGACGGAGCGGCGTCATTAGCAGAAGCTGCCGAAATAGCACAGTGATGTGAACTGCAAGATGTTTTCTCAAGAACCTGCTAGCAATAAAAAAGACTGACATTGGAGCCTGCCCAGGTGTGCTGGACCCTGGTCAGCACACAGGTCTAGTCCGTTATAGTTGGGCTGGTGTGTAAGAGAAGGTTGATCTTGACGCAGAATTGGGCATGGTGGATAAAGATACCTGGCTTGTCAAATCCAGCCTTGCCTATCAGCAATCTAATTCAAACTCACTTTCTAAATTGCAGGGCGATTCAATTTCCTATTGTATCGGCAACTTTAATTCAGCCGTTCCCCTTATCCTACGTCCAGCGTTGATTAAGGAGTCTCAATGTGAAAGTCAAAGTTGCATCACAGGGAAGGCTGTGCATCAGTGCCAAGTGACAATCATCCCTGTTCTCCGTGTGAACTGGGAGCAAGTGCTAATTAAAATTATAAGCTAGAGAGAACGTGCATTGCAAAAAAGAAGCCATCCCTAACCAGTAATTCCAGGGATAAATCATACTTGATTTGCTAACATATAGAAGTGTCCAGGAACCATGATCTACAGATGTCGTGAATATGGTTCTAATCAATCTGCAGCACAATAATCAGGGAGGCGTATAATTAGAACAGGCTCCTAACGATGAGCAACACATAACATTGTCTCACCTTGAAACAGTGCAAAGCATCCTGAATCATGTGTACTAACCGCTCCCAAACAGAGGCAGGCTCTTGATCTGAAATGCACCCGGTCAGGGCCCCGGCTTTCCTGGAAGTGCAGTTGCAGACATCAGAGGTGTCCTAGTAAAGTTTCATGCAGCCCCCTCTTCTCTTGTCGTCTGCTCCTTTTCCTCTGATCCTTGCCACCTCTGCCATGCGAAGGCCAAAAGCACTGTGACCGAAGATACCTCTCAGGTCAGCAATTTGTAAACGTAAATGAAAAATGGAGAGGAAACCCGAGAAAATTTGATTTGATCACATTCTTCCGCAAGCTGTTGACCTCATCCTACTGTGGTCCTGGTTTCTCCAGCACCATGAGGGTAGGAGCGGCGTTGGGGAAGGGCAAGAATCAGAGGGAACGAAGCTTTGCGTACAAACACCTGCCCTGTCCACGCCCTGAGCCTCTATGTGGGCAACTGTAGTTATCAAAGGGAAAGAGCCCAAACTCTAAAATAATTTTAAAAGGTTTATTCTGACCCAAGTATGAGGACCATGGCCTGGAACCACACCCCCAAAGCCTTGAGCTAGTGGTCTCACCATGGTTGGGATACAGTTTGGTTTAACACATTTCAGAGCCGAAAGGCATAAATCAATATACGGGACGGGTATACAGCTTTGTCCTGAAAAGACAGGGTGTCGTGAAGCAGGAGATTTTAGGTTACAGGTGACTTTAAAGATTCTTTGATTTGAAATTGATTAAAAAAATGAAGTTCTGTCTAAAGGGTTGGATGTTTTAAGATAAGAAAGTCTGTTAATCAGGGACAGCTAAACTGGCATGGACCAGGCAGGGTCAGGTCCAATGAGAACTGTTGGGTAAACTGAGGACATGCAGGTGTGGTTTGAGCTTTGTGTTGCATTGCCTTAGACCTGGCACTGAGTTACAAAGGGATCTCCAGGAAGGGAAGGGGCACGGCGAGGCATGTTTAACCTTCCTCATGGCCAGCAACTCAGCTTAGAGTATTTCTGGGGTCCCCTTGGCCCAGGGAAGCCCCGAAAGGTCCCTTCAGTCAGGTGCTTTCGGTCACTGCCTTTGCTTCTCACGTAATTTTCTGTCTACCTAGAATACTCCTCTGAAGATTTTATTTTAATTTGCACACTCATCTCTTTTAAGAGACCAATGCAGCTGATGAGGATACAGCAGAGCAAGAGAAAGAGCATTTGGGATAGACTGAAGGAGATATTCCAGCCCCCATGTCTGCTCTCAACTGTGCTCCGCTGACACCCCACTTCCCTCACTTCTGATCCTTAAATGTGCCAAGTTCATTCCTGACTCAGGCTCTCTTTATCTTTCTACTTGCTGCATCTTATGCTTGGGAGGTTCTCTCTCCAGATCTTCAAACAAATGCTTCCTCTTTCCTGGTGGAAACACCACCTCACCCTTCCATCCCTCACAGCCGCCCTTCCTAACAGCCTCGCCAAGCCAGTGTCCACCCCGCAGTGTCCTTTACCGTTCGTAAAGGCCTGGTCCTGTGCCACAGGCAAAGTGCCCCGATTTGCACCGGTTCCTCTATTTGCTACACGTTGGACACGTGGCTGGGTGTGTCTGATGTAGGTTCCCCTGCTCAGGGCTGAACATGGACCCCATTTATGGATCTAAGCAAGTTCAATAATCAGCTTGATATTGACCCTCAAGAAAGAACCTGTTTGATAAGCATCCCACTTAAGCCCCCATCCAGAAACAGAAAACACACCCTAAACAAGACCACATCTTACCCAAGGGCAGTTTTAAAATTAACCTCTGCCCACAGGACCTCTGGCACCAAATGGTTGTGGCATGTTCAGCCATCCACCCCCCGCCGCCCCCACTGTCTCCTCCCCCCACTGCTGCCCGCAGGGTAGAAGCAGCTGCAGTTTAGCTCCTAGACAGAAGGCCCAAATGGGCTGCCAGTTAGGGAACCCCCTCCGCTTTGCTGGGGCCTTGACTCCCTTCCCTTTTTATCTGTCTTTTTCCTTACTCATGGTGGTGTGCAGATTCATTCTTCAAATCTCTAAGACCACGGACCTGGCAGAGAGATTCAGGTCACGCTTCACTCTCCAGGCTTCAGCATCTTTATCTGTTAAGTCAGTATCACAAGAACAGCTATCATTCCTAGCTCATGGCTTTGTTTTGAGGTCCATGAAGCAATACAGGTAAAGTACTCAGGAAAGAACAAGGACCACTTCAAAGGCCGTAGTCTATGGACTAATTGGTGGCTGAAGTTACCTTCTTGTATGTCTAAATGTGTATTAGGAGGCCAGAGGACTTTCCTTACTATGTCCTCAGAAGCTAGAAAGGTACCTGGACCACAATAAATATTTAAGTGATGTGTTGAGCAATACTTACTAAATTATCATTGACTAGAGACTGAGTGACTTAAACCACACGCTATGCTGTCATTCAGCCTAGAGTCAGATGATACGGGATCAGTCTTAGCTCTGTCACTCTCTAGCTCTGAGATCTAAAACTAGTTTTTAAACTATGTTTTTGTTCTATAATTTTTGAAATGGAAATAACAAGAACTTCTTCAAGGTTAGATAAATAATATATGATACAGTGGTCTGTGGAACATTGTACAGCAACAAAAAGAAGTGAGTGCCAACTATATATGTCTGTGCGAATGAAGTTTACGGCCTTGTGTTGAAGAAGAGAGACCATGCACAAGGTACTATGATATATTGCAGTATCGGCCAGGTGCAGTAAATAATCCCGGCACTCTGGGAGGCCAAGATGGGTGGATTGCCTAAGATCATGAGTTCAAGACCAACCTGAGCCAGAGTTAGACCTTGTCTCTAAAAAATGTAGCCATCAAAAAAATAAAAAATAAAAGAAGCCAGCATTGTGGCGGGCACCTATAATCCCAACTACTTGGGAGGCTGAGGCAAGAGAATTGCTTGAGCCCAAGAGTATGAGGTTGCTGTGAGCTGTGATGCCACAGCACTCAATTGAAGGCAACATAGTGAGACTCTGTGTGTATATATATATATATATGTATATACAGCAATATCCTCTCATGTAGTTCAAAAATAGGCAAGGTTAACTGCAGAGTTAGAGGTCAGGTAGTGCTCCTGCTGGAAATATAATGACTGGGAGAGGATACGAGGCAGCTGCTGGCACCCCATGCTCTTTTTCCAATCTGGTGCTAGTTAACATTGGTCCATCCATTTTGTGATAACAATAATTATTCAGTATCCAGTGTGTAAGAAAACTCAGAAAAACAGTAATGCAAATTCCTTTCCCATCTTCTGCTTGTAAAGCTCAGTTCCGGAATTCAAGGGGTGACCAAAGCTTCTCTTGACTTAGCCTTAAGCTATCCCCAGACTTCTGGTCCACCACACTCCAGCGGGTGCATCCTGTTGTCCCAACCACACTGAACTTCCCTTTCTGATCATCTGTTGTCTTCTCAGATGCGTTTGCTTTTCCATAATTTCCCGTCTATTTAGAACACTCCTTCCCTACGTCCTTTACCTGGCACACTCTTATTTATCCTTCAAAACTCACCCTTGGTACTATCTATCTCCTCAATCAAGGCTTTCTCGGTACTCCTTTGTGCTCTTGTAACGGATAAGTCTTTATCTTATTGAGCTGTAATTATCTTTTTAAAATGTCTATTTCCATGTCAAGCTATGTCAATTGCATCATAACAGTGTCCTCCAAAATTGAGACTCTGTTTCCTCACCCACTAGATTTTTAATCTTCAGCAAGTTGCTGTACCTTGCTAACCCTCAGTTTCCTCACCTACAAAGGATGGCTAAGAATAGTATTTGTGTCATGGGATTGTTACAAGAATTAGAATTTTTCAAAATGAGATAATGTTCAAGGAGGGTTTAAATACGGACCCTAGCAAACAGTAAGTGATTGGTATACTATGAGGTCTGAAAATTATCACTGTGGTCACCTTGGAAGTAGTCCCCGTGGGCCTCTGGTGACCATACTGATATCCAGCAATGAGGTATGAGGCACCTATTCTAGAGTGAATTTGCGAACTTAGTCGTCGAATCTTACATGTCAGTAAGAACGTTAGTTCAAGGGCAGGGATATCCTTCATTGCTGTGTTCCCCCATCTACTTTAACACATAAAATGCCGAGTACTCAGTCAATATTCATTGTAAGAAAGATGAAGCAAATAAAAGCAAGAAATTTGTCTCTATCTTCACGGGAAAGAAAGAGGAGGAAGGAAGATGGGAAACGAGCAACACACTTCTCTGCGAAAGATAAATTTTGTTTTTAATGAGCTGACTTACTATTCCAGAGGAGACTCTGAGGCATGCTCCCCTCTGCTCTCATTAGCCTAGATCACTGCACAACGCTCTGCCTTCCCTAGAGAGCCCGAGACGGAACCGTCTCCCTTATAGGCCCGGGACTGGGCTGCGGTGCATCCTGGGAAGTGCTAACTGCTACTTCCTGGCCACATGGGTGTGGAAGATAGTGAGAACCCAGCTGAAATCCTGATGACTGATTATTTTTCTAAAACTTAGCGTCATGAGATATTTATGCTACTCACAATATCTTCTTAAAGGAAAAAAAGCTACTGTCGAGTGCCTATCGCATGCCGGGCTGTGCGCTAAGGCACTTTACATACATTACCCCTAATCTGCACAGAAACCCTTGGCAAGGTAGGCTGATTCCAATTTTACGCAGGAAGAAACAATTTGAGAGAGGTTAAGTAATTTGCCCGGGAGAGAGCAAAGGCTTAAACCTATGTCTATGGGAATCCAAAGTTTCCATAACTGTAAGACTGCCTCTTCATTAAATTATGTATGTGAATCCCATCATACAAAATGAATGCTAAGATTAGGGGAAATCTACAAGTCGGATATAAATATTCAAAGACTTGCTGCTTCACCTTCACTTTTATAATGAAATGTGTGATAAATACATTAGATATTGTAATTATTTTATTGGCTAATTAACTTTTGAGGGTATATTTATCTTATTAAATTAATTCCTTAGTCAGTAAAAATCCTCTTATTCAGTGTTTACATGACTTTGGCTAGTTTATCCAATAAGTTAGTTTACACATCTCTTGAGTGCGAATGGGTTGGTTGGCTGGAGCCCCAAACTGTTTTTCTTGCATCTACCCTACCTGAAATACATCACCATGAGTGTCGGGTTTCTCTTTCTTTAAATGGGCCCCCAAATCTGTAGATATTTGTGAGGTGACCTGAATGAAGAGTCCTTCTAGAATCTTACCACTTCGTATAAACGTTTCCAGTTGTTTTGTCCACAACTGACTTAGCAGCAAATTTCTAGGGTTTCACGCTTTTTCTTTTTGTTTACAACCATTTAATCAGTGTATACTATTTGATTAAGTTATTTAATTAGGATAGTCAGTACATCTGTAACCAAGTTTGGAGAAAAAAATAATAAAATCATACAGCTGACTCCTGGTAAACACTTAAGTCAGCTGGTGAGTTGAGGAAGCAAGCAATCCCCAGAGCAGCCTCCTGGCTGGGCACGGTCGACATACTGAAGGCTGTTGGTGCAGTTAGAAGGGAGATTAGGGCTGGGCGCCATGGCGGATGCCTGTCATCTTAGTACTCTGGGAGGCCAGGCAGGTGGATTGCCTGAGCTCAGGAGTGGGAGACCAGCCATGAGCAAGAGAGAGACCCTGTCTCTGCTACAAATAGAAAAAAACTAGCAGGGCATAGTGGCCAGTGCCGGTAGTCCCAGCTACTTGGAAGGCTGAGGCAAGAGGATCTCTTGAGCCCAAGAGTTTGAGGTTGCTGTAGGCTATGACATCATGGCACCGTACCCAGGGTGACAGAGTGAGACTATCTCAAAAAAAATGGTGAGTGGAGGATATTTTGGAAGGCTGGTTAAGTGTGGATCAGTTTAGAGATTTTATGGTATTAATATTGCTCTTCAGTTAAGAGACACGTCCAAGGTTTGCAATCACCTTTCTTTAGATTGCAACTAAAGCTCAAAGAAATTAGTATGTGTGAGATAACACATAGCACTTCAGGGGAGTTGCTGGAACTGGAAGCTGGGGGTTCCTTCTAGGTAAGATGAAAAAGGGCCCGAAAGTCACTCTCCTTCCCAGGCACCCATATGGCTGTAGCACAACAGTGAGGATATAGCTGACCACGATGTGGGCCAGCTTTAACAAGCTGCACCTTTGAGTGTCACTGTCAAGTTTCGTTAAGTATTAGATAAAGTGATTAAATATCTGTGGGAATGTAAGAGCATTGTTAAAGTGACTGTTTTCAAGAACCTGGGGATAAAATGCTAAAGAGTTACTGTGGAGTTAGGAGTGTGCAAGATAATGGAAAAAAATTAGAGGAAACCCATAAAGATGTCATTCTGCAGATCACAGCACGGAGACATGAAATCCCTCTCTGCGTGCGTCCTGTTCTGTACCCCACGTTTACCTTCTGGGTTCTTTCTACAAATCTACAGAGCGTCTACAACCTGACGTGGCTCCCTCCTTCCCAGGCCCCTGACTGGCAGGAAGGACTGACGTGCTGCTGGCGGATTTCAGAGCGCCCATCCTGTGACCATACCTCTGACTACTGAAAAAGAAGATGAAGGGGAAAAAAATTTTTAAAAAGGAACAACAGAATCTTTTTATTTTTTAAAGAACATGGAGGGCAAAAAGAAAATTCGAAGGAAACTAAACTAAAAAGTAGAATTAAGAAGAAATTTAAATAAAAACAAGCTTATGTCCCAATAAAGATTAGAGGTTAATACTATGAAATAACACAAAATATTCAGGATTTTTTAAAAAAAGCCTCTGAGTCCAGAACACAATGAAAGAGGAAACTCACAGACCATACAGGGAATACACTCATAAGAAAAAAGTTAAATCCATAAAATGAAAACATGATATAATGAAAGCAGACGTGATTAAGAACGAAAATGGTCCTTTAAATCATTAATGGTTATTAAGAGAAAAACAAAGTGCAAAGACTCGCATCCATTACGGTGTTTCCTTTCCTAAGCAGGCCCTAAAAAGTCAGTGCACGTGACTTTTTGGTGCTAAATAACTGCCATGGAGGGCCTGGGGTCTTCAAGTGAGCCACGCTGTGTCAGGGCCAGAACTGAACAGAACTTAATGTTTGGGCTCAAGCGTGAAGCTGAATTTGAATTCCTACCCCACCACTTTGTAGTTGGCTAAGTTGAAGTACTTGGGTAGTTCGTTTCCTTGCTTGACAACACCTGCCTTTGACAATGCTGAGAATTAATACAATAAAGAATAAAGCTCAGCAGAAGACCTGCCTCCACAGATTATACTCCCTACAGCCCAAGGCCCAAGGACCCGCCCAGGGCCCTGCAGCACACATTTTGGCTACCAATAATAATAGTACTTCAACTCAAACTCTTCACTTTTCAGAAGAAATTGGGTTTCTGGACAAATGTGAAAGCCAGAGCTAGAACGAACTTTAAAAACCTAAATACATACCTAAGCCCATGTGCACAGGTGTGCACACAAGTTATAAACGTAGTAACGTTTAAAAGAATGTAAGGCAGCTCTGTAACATTTTGATTTTTCACATGGCTTTGTTGTTGTTATGGCTTAGTTGTACAAGGAAATAAAAACCAAATACTTAAATAAATGGATTCTCTTTCTCTTTTTTTTTTTTTTTTTTTGCAGGTTCTGGTCCCACTGCTAACTGGATAAACTAGCGTTAGTTTTACTGGTTGGGTTAGGACTAGAAATTGATCTCCTAAATCAAAATCGTTTGATTGTTTTTCCCACAGCAACTAACTTCTGATGACCTTTAGTTTAAATTATCTCCAAAGGGGAAAAATCAGTACCCAATAAACAATCAATGTTGCATTTGACTATCCCCAGTTACTGGGCGCACTTCTGCTAAGATTTTACCTTTCAGAGGTAAGTAGAATATCTTTTACCGGGGGTTTCTTCCTTTGTAACACTTTGACGTGTTTAATCTGATTTCCTTCCTGTTTTCTCTACATTCTCAAAAACAACAACAAAAGACCTCCTAGGACTGCTGGCAGAGAAAGAGTCCATGATGTATGAGGAATATTCTTGGAATTCCAAGTAAAACCAGAAAAGACACAGACCAGTTAAAGCCTCCACTCAAACTCTGGAGTCAAAACGACATCCTCCTGGTGCTGGCTGTGCCACCCCCCAGCTATGAGAACTTGTGCCAATTTTTCCTTCTTTTCTCAAGTGATTGAGAGGATTAAGTGCAATAAACTGTGTCACAGTACAGAATCTGGTATATATTTAAACACTATTAAAAGTTAGGTGCTAGCAGCTTTATTTCTGTTGTAATGTGTTAACTTAGTGAATGGGAGAAAAATCATTTAGTCTGAACTATCTTTAAAAAATTAGACAGCCATTCTTGCTTTGTGTTACAGCTCCTTTAATAGTGTCAAATGAATCAACTGTATGCTAGCATTATGTTTTGGCTTAAAAGCCATCTATTTATTAAGATTGATATTTCAGCAGAAAAACAAATGAATCTTTCATCTAATCAATATCCCTGATACCTATAATTATTGTTCCTGAGTGATTCTATATAGTAGTTGTCAGCCTTACTAAGAGAATATCAAACGATCAGTCATTTTTACCTAATAAAATAAAACAAGAAAAGCCATGTTGCTATGCCTGCCACAGTGCCTTTTAAAATGCTTAGTTCTGACATTGGATTTAAACATGTTAAAGCACATTCAGAAAACTATTCGTAAACTGATCACCACTGGTCTCTTATATGCTCTCACAACATTGGTTTGCTTAAGATCAACTGTGCCTGTTAAACATTTCTAAGAGATTCTGGCCTCAGAGCTTCAATAAGCAAGTAATAGAGAAACGTGATCAACTCGTGGGGGCTGTATTGCTTTTTCCACAGCAGATAAAGCTTTTGCTGAGTTCAGTTGCATCGGGTTACCCGTTTTGTTGTTTCTTATTTCATACCGTGAGCTCTAATGTTAAATGCCAGTGTCCTTAACAACATTTCACTGTGCATTAATTCAGAAAAATTAGAACAATAGGCTTTAACAATCAGCCTGGCTTCCGAAGACATCTTTCTGAAAAGCTGCACACTCAGTAAACAGTAATGCCATCAGGAAGAAGATGAAGATTCCAGAGAAGCCCTGTTAAGAGATGAGGAGTTGTCTGTTGCCAGTATTTGAAAACCACTTTTAGTACATTTAATTAGCCTAATTACACGGTGCACTTACAGCTTATTATTAATGCCCTGACGGAGATATTTTATGCTGGCCTTGAAAGCTCGGTGGCCATCATGCCTTGAAATGAACTTGGATAACTTTCACGAGTTCCCATTAGTTCCCGTATGTTTTGCACTAAGGCACTGGTGATGTGTACAATGTACACATGGTTAAAAAACGTGACATTTCCTAAGGGCAGACTTCACACCTACTCACCCTGTGGTGGTGTACAAAATTTCCTGGACCCTTGGAGACCAAAGACAAGCCATCTCTGTCAAAGCTTTTCATTAAAACTTCGCAAAATGTCTTCACATAAAAAAATAATGATGTGATACCTTTCTTAAACACTCAAACTTTTCTGCTTGGTGCATTCAGCTGCATAATGTGTTTCTATGATCATTTGGAAAAATAATAAAACTGACATAAACAGAAAATTCTCATCCAAACCATTCGCATGATAATGAAAACTGTCATGAATTAATCTCCAAACCCCCTACAATCCACTCGGTCTTTAGCTTTACTGGTTACTGTCTGCCTAGACCTGCCACTCAGAACTTGACCTTCACTCACGGGACGCCCGTGGTTGGTATGAAATCTTCACCTCTTTAGTGTGCTGGGAAGCAATCCTCACTTACTTTCAACATGCTAGTAACTTTTCATATTGATATTTGAGATGGAATGCAATTATTGTAGTGGGAAGAGAAATATTTGGAAGACAGGATTGTGTGACCTCCTGGTACTAAATTTTATTTGTTAAATACTGCAGAAAGGAAGGCCTTGAGAGTTCGGTACTGAGAAACTATGAAGAGCTGTTTTCACTTCAGAAGTTCAGCTGGTATGCATTCTTTTAAGTTCTACTTAGATGGTTGTAACTACAATACAAATTTTATGGAGATGAACTTTTTACAAACCCTCTGCCTCATAAGAGGATCTCAGAACGTCATTTTAAAGCCTGAGGTTCAAGCCTGAATTGATGGAAAACGACATTTTATCCTTTCTCATTAAAATAAATACATATAGTTGTCCAAATGAGGTGGCTCATGCCTGCAATACTTGCACTTTGGAAGGACAAGCCTGGAGGATTATTTGAGGCTGGGACCAGCCAGAAATCAGTGAGACAGAGTCTCTCCAAAAAACAGAAAAATCAGCCTGGTGTGGTGGGACGTCTCTGAATTCCCAGATTCTCAGGAGCCCAGGAGTTTGAGGCTGCAGTGAGTGTGATGACGTCACAGCACTCTTGCCTGGGCAACAGAGCAAGACTTTGTCTCAGAAATAAATACAAATGACATCCTGAACATATCCACAAAACAAGTACACATGAATTTTTGTTTTTTAAATTTGGCAACGAACTTGCACATGAGAATTCTTTACTTTCTGCACATGAGTAATGATTTTCTGTCAAATAATGCTGCTGCTGTTTTACTGGTTAAAATACTGTACGTAGCTACCTTCAAATAAATATGAATAAGTTGGAGTTGACCACATATGTGATTTATAGATCTATAAGCATTCTTTTGAATAAATGATGTAAAAGGCCTATAGAATGAATATACACATATAAGAAGCTATTACTTTATTTTGCAAATTAAAAAAATGTCTTTTTTTTTCAATAAAAGGGAAAGTTAATCTGGACTAACCTATATGAAATACAATCTAAAATCAACAAACACAAACATCTTTATTATTTCAGTATATGTGCTGCTGAAGCAAGCACATCTTTATTATTACTAGAGTAAAAGAGTAACTACCCTGGCAAGAACTAGTAAGAATGTGACTTTCTAAGTTCACAATTGTAACTACCATAAAGAGGTTTAAGGATGTGGAAAGGGTATATGTAGGTGGGTAGTCTGGACCTACCCAAAGAAACCTGGGGTAATAAATGAAATAATGTATCGGCATTAAACAGTCAGTAAATTAATAATTTTAAAGAATTATTAAAGAATGACCTTGCACTGGATGTAAATAGAACTTAAGGTTAACATATATATTGTGAAAAAAAATGTTTGAAAAGCAACTCTTCCTTTAATGGCAAAGATAAGTGATAGTCTCTAAATTATGTGCTGCAGAACATCAACTATTTAGATACTTATGCATGGCAGATCAGAGCTTTCAACCTCAAGAGAAAGAAACAGGACTAATTGAAAAATGAGTGCTGGCCTTAAAAAATAAAAATCATTTACTGAACCAGTCCAACCCTGGGTAGCTTGAATATTGGAAAGTATACATCACATGATACTGCACAGTTTTGTACCATTTCTTTCTGTATTGAAACAAAAAGGTAAAGATAGAAAATTTCAATGTTCAATTATACAACACTGTCTGCTAGCAAAAAGCTCTATGAATTCCTATGGCATTTTAGCAAAAGGAATGTGAGTACCCCTCTCAAAGGATTGTTAACTCTGTTTGAACATTAATATAATTTCTTATAGAGTCGATCTGCTACTCTTTAACTATGTCAATTTACCCCTTTTTACTTTACCATGAAATGTTAAAATATTTCATTATCTACCATCTGTCTTACTGTCTCCATATTCAGATATATAGGTAAATACAATTTTTTTTTCTGCATTACTCTTTTTAAATTCAATAGGCATGAGTGTGTCCACATAAAAGAAAGTAATTTCTAACGTGGAAGCATTGGAGAGAATCACTAAGTTTTAGAAGAATTTTGTCTAAATACTTTAGATGTAAACAGGAAAAACCTATTTGCTGAGATTTAATTATATGATTTTTTAATTGAGTAAACCCTTTCACAACAAATGATGCCATTCATAGCCATCTATAGGGATAATGAAACAAAGTGTGTTTTAGTATTGAAAAATACTGCTGAAAAGTTAATTTTTTTAAAAGCTCCATTTGTTTAATGATGCCAAGTTTGATGGTAGAATTTCCAACCCTTTAATAAAAAAAAAAAAAAAAAAAATTATTTTTTTAGTTCTGGTGCAATGCAACAAACAAAAATATTGAATACTTTCCGAATATTTTCCCTATTAAAACTTATCTGCCAGATTTTGTGCATATATGACGGGTAATTGGAAGGCAAATATATTCTTTTTAGCACAAAGAACATACAGGCAACTTCACTGCATTCTGTCATGTATCCACGGATTTATGGATAAAGTTACCTAAACCAAGGGGGAAAGGTAAGAAAGGACCAGTATGTTAAAGCTAATCACGTACCATACATAAAAATGCACGTTGACTACTTGAAAAAATTCACATTTATTTACTGTCAAACCGTGTTAAACTTTACACTGGATATTAGTGATGGGCTCATTATTAACAGGTTTACACAAATGGAGGGAAAGAAAAGCAGAATTTGCTGAAACAATTTACATTTCATTAGAACTTTATCATAAAATAAATTAATTACTAAATATAGGCAGAAGGATTATGGAAGAGTAATATTTATGTTTTGTTTTATTTTTTAAAAAATAGGCACCTTTCGTTCACTAGAAAGTTTGTGAGAAGTGCCCAGTGCCCCTTTGCCCTCTGTTCAAGAATAAACAGTGGGTGACACACAATCTTTTCTAGATTTCACCACACTTGTGCAAGGCGTGGCATAAACCGGCTTCCAAGAGTTTTCCCCTCATAGAACACGCTCTTTTGGCAATAAGAAATTTAAATGTAAGAATAAAGACTAACTCTTCAAAGCAGAACACTGTATACAGTGGAAAATAAGTGAAAATGGGTAGAACTTACCATGACAGAGTGTAAGAAAAAAACATTTCATAACATATGTGCAACCAAGACCTTTTTCACAATATTTTCTTCGAACTCTTTAAAATTATTTTAATGACAATTATATTTCAGTTGGACACAAATGTATTTATTTTACCCTAGCAATAGAACAAAATATAATTTCTTTAGCCATTTTTCATGAGAATAGTTCATTGTACAGTTGAGGAAACATAGGAAATAAGGCCTGTGGCTTGATTGCTAGTGGTTAAACATGTTTTCAATCTTTGCCTTAATGTAAAAGGTTTGCAGCGAGCTGCAAACGGGTGCAGAATCTCTCTCCTGCTTTTCCAAGTCTTGTCAGGAACAGTAAGGTACAGTAAATTTTGTCCCACAGGATTTTAAAGCCTACCTCTTGTATATAATACAATGCAGGCCTACAAAAACGGTGCAGCCATATTTACAAATTAGTTCACAGACTGCTGCAGCAAAACGCTGGCAAAGTTTTGTTTTGCTTGTTTCACAATTTCTCTAAACAGCAGCAGAATCTTAAAATACCTGGTTGGCATCTCTTTTCTTTGTAACAAATAATTCATTTTAGTATACTCTGTGTATATACAAAGTTTTTGTACGTTCTATAAAAATTCACAGAACTGCAAGGTTCAGTCATCCTTTTGTACACTGGAGAACCACAGGTGAACAGCGCTGTCCCTTCAGGCAGAGTTGCAGGGAACTGCACGGGGCCCATGGAGTCTTTATGGACCTGTTACTACTCGCATGTGGCCCTTGCCCTTCTCAGCTGTCCTGTTAAAGGCTCGTCACCAGCTGCATCTGTCCTTCCCTAACATCTCCTTCGGGGATACAGCCCTCTTTGTTAATGGGGATTATATACCCGTCGCTGTTGCCCCGGCTGATCTGGTAGCACATCTGCAGCTGCCGGCCGGCCCCAAGGTTTGGCATGCTCTTGTAGTAAATGTCCTCGTTCTCACTCCTCCGGGAGGGAGAGAGGTCTTCTTCCATGTCGGGGCCACTCTCCTGGTAGGGAGAGTCTCTGAGATTGGGCATGCTTGTGTACAGAGAGTCTCTGTTGGGGGACTGCAGGGGGTCCTCGGCCTCAGCCGTCAGCTGGGAGACGTAGCTGTCGGTCCCCTCGGCCTTCACTTTCTTCTGCGGAGGGTACAGAAGGGAGTGAGTCCGTTGAGGAATGAGTGGGGCCTCCAGTTCTTTGTGACGGAGCTCCAGCCCTGGGTTGTCACCGTGCATGAAAGACGAAGCGTCGGCCACGATGGCGTCGTCCTCACTGCTGCTGCCGCCCATCCCGGGCTTGACTGGCAGCGTGAGCTCCAGGTTGTGAGTCTTGCTGCTGCCCCGCAGGTTGTTGTGCACTAATTCTGAAATGATCATCTTCTCGAAGGCGGTGTCGTTCAGACTTAGTCCACAGTCCACAACCTGCACCCCGTCAGTGTAGTCCCCCTTGCGCAGTGAGTAGCTGTTGTTAAAGTTACCATTTAGCGGTAGAGTATCCATGGCACTTGTATCCCTGGCATTGTTCAGTGAATGTCCTGCAACAGAAAAGGGGGCGTTACCGTTACTGTCCCTGTTCCTTCCTGAGGAAACGCTACTACTTTCATACAAGACTTTTTAATGTCGTTCAGGACAAAATTGTATTTGAAAGCTAACTCTTGAAGAGTGTCAGGCTTTCCCGCATTCCCAACTGTGACACAGTTACAAACCCCTCAGATCACAGGAAAAAGTGTTAAGAAACTAATAGTGTTTTCCAGGGAGGGAAAAATGGCTTATGGAATATTATTTCGATCAAATTGGGGAGACGGTAGTTGATCAATTGATGTTGGTCAAATCTCTCAGGCTTACAAAGAAGACTTCACTCCATGCCCTTGCATAGTTAATGCAAAGCAATTCATTTAGTGACATTTACATTGTAAAGTACAGGACTATGGCTTGTAAAAATAAAATTAACAGAATTTGTCCTAAACAACACTAAAATAAAAAGGAATAAGTCACGATACAAAACCGAAAGGCAAGTGTACAACATAAACCCACATAACTGGCAAGCAACTTTTTAAACAACATTCTAACATTTCCTTTTTCTGGAGATGAAATAAAAAAAAAAGAATGAAAAAAAAAAAAAAATGGACAGATACAAAGAATTTGTGTTGAACAAAGACAGCCATCTCTCATACTGACGGGACTGGCGGCCCACACGCACCATCCAACAACACCGTAGACAGCAGGTGGAATGACTCACTTTGGACAACTCACATCATGTCTGTCTGCTCAGGCTATCTGGCCTAAGAGTAGCTGATATATAAAAGAAAGTAAAATGATTTATTGTAACATGATGAAGAATTTCTAAGCTTCTCAGCAACTTAGTCAGAGCAAGGGTTCAACAAATTATATTATCAGCAATAGCAGCCTTTTAGTTTCTCATTTAATGTTTCTTATTATTATTTTTTTTTTCTTTTAGTACT
The DNA here is from genome assembly GCA_963574355.1 of Loris lydekkerianus. Lineage (NCBI taxonomy): Eukaryota > Metazoa > Chordata > Mammalia > Primates > Lorisidae > Loris > Loris lydekkerianus. The sequence continues at coordinate 26,402 of CAUYPK010013095.1, forward strand.
AATCATCTCTCTAATAGCAATGGCCCCAGGCTTCTAATGGTCAAAGTTTGCCTGCAGCCCTGCAGTCTGCATCAGTCACAGTGACAGCAACGAATGAACCAGCAGGCTACTGTACAAGGTTGGCCCATTGATACCACAGCTATGGAGGTCAAATGCAGAAATGTTAAGAGATTTCTTAAGTATGGGTCACAAAAATTAAACCAAGAATAAATATTAACTATGGAATGGGAGAACGGTGTCAGCCTTAGCTAATATAGTTTTATTTCTAAAGGAATGAGAGACTGGATAAGTCTGTTGAAGATATGAAAAGAGCCTTAGGAAGAAAAAAAAAAAAAAAAACATGATAACATGCTGTATTTGAATCAGTTGTATTTTCTACAGACACATAAACATGTAAACTAAGACATCACAGTGCTTCTCAAGCAAATGAAAAAAAAAAAAGAAGTCTTAGAGAAAATTAAGTGATCTGCACCATGGAAAGTTAGGTTATTCATTCTCAAAATCCTAGAGAAAAAAAAAAGCACTTGTCTACAGATAAGTCTGTAAAGAAAAAAAAAAGGATGAAATGGTGTTATTGCGATGAGACTGACCACTGTGAGGCTGCTGCATAGTATGCAAGGCTTGGAGGAGTTTAGGAAAATAGTTAATTCTTGGGGAAAAAAAATAGGAATTTCCCTTTTTACTGCTCATACTTAAAGCTGTAGATATCCTAGAAAACTTAATTTCTTTCAGAAAAAATCCCCACAAACTTCATGACAAACACCTGATTAATTGTTGGATAAATTAACATTAGCAAAAATGAGAGATTATCTTTGTTAGTGATATTCATACTGTTCTAAAAACACTGTTCCAATTTTCACATCTGAACAGCTGACAGACATTTCAATTTGTATCATGATCCACATGTAACAAAACAAAATTAGAATAGTAGTTATTTCTAAGGCTTCTTTTAGCTCACGTGACACAATTTTCTAGTTCTGTATGTGCCATAGTCTTTATTTCTTTAAGCTGTACCAACAGAAGACATTTGGCACGTGAAGTTACAGGTGACACACGGATCCTGTGTTAGTATTTGTTTCCTCTGTAGAGGTTCACTCTTTTCAAACATTCTCTTTTCTTTTTGTCATTGCTTAATAAATACAAAACGTTATACTGGATATGCTCCAAAAGGTGTTTTCTATGATATACTACAGATTTAAGATATTTTTGACTAGTTTTGAAGAGGCATCTTTTTCTGCCCAAGTCCAGGTCATTGACTTGAAGACTTTTCACAGCCTGTAGCAAGATTACTTTGGGAATGCAGAAATGGCAAGTCAATCACTGAGCATTTTGGTTGACAGTACTTCAGGCTTTATAGAGCAAATTATTTCAGCATTGCATATATTTAAGTATAGACAGCATTTGCTACAGACCTGTTACTGACAAAAGTTAGTACAGATGGATGTACTGTTTGAATTTGGTAAGATTTTAGTTGCAAATTGTGAACCACTTGCCCGCTGAGTCTACTTCATGACTGCTAGTTATGTTTTAATTGTGCCCATTAAAAATCATGCTGAAAAAATTTACATTTGATAGGCAAAGTTAAGTTTTACTCCCATACTTGTCTCTCTGTAGGTTGCTAGAGGAAAGCATAAGGAAAGTAAGAAAACAAGAGAATGAAAAGAGAAGCTGCAGTCACGTTAAAAAAGAGTTTTAAGAAAAAACTGGAAACAAAGTTCTGTGTTTAATTTAGTGGCAAACATTAATCACAAGTAAAGATTATAAGCTAGCAGTAATCATGTGATAACTTTTACCAAAATCTTGAAAATTGTTAATATTCCATATATATATATATATATATATATATATATATATAATTTTTTAAAAAATATAAGCTATTAGAAAACATAGTAATACGGGATGGGTTAGTGACAATCTCTCTCCCTCCCCCAATTAAAAAGTATAGGTATAAACTGACTAATATTTACTTTATTCTCAAAGTTTTCTTAAGAAAACTACCATAAAGCTGCACTATACTATAGTTTGTTTATATTGATAAGGCTGGATGTGGTTTTCTATACCTAGGCATCCAAATTATGTTTATTAGCTAATTAGCTCCAGAAGCAAATTTTTGTCAGCAAGCTTTAAAATGAACTGAACAGTATATTATAGAGATAGGATACCTCTAAATGGTATAAATCTTGAAGATGGGCTCTCAGACCATGGGATGTCAGTCCTGCAATAATATATTAAGATTTATGCCACCTGTGTTAAAAACATGGATAATTATCGTAAATACTAGCATGACTGAGTTTTTACTATAATATAGTGCAGTTTTGGAAGCCTGGCATAGACAATACCATAATTTTTTCTTCAATTTGAGAAGATTAAGGATGTAATAATAAATATATGGCAACTTGAGCATTTTAGAAACAGGGCAAAGATCAGAGCTCAGTTTAGCAGAGAAGAAAGGTAGTTTTATTTGTAAGTAAAGCACACCTGGTGAGTTAAATACAGGAGCTGAAGGGGCATTGCATACAACTGTTTCAGCGAGCAATGTGTTATAGGGGTTGTTAGTGCCGTGGGGTCGAAGAAGAGGGTTTGTTAGTAGGTAATTGCCAGTCATTCCTAAAGTAAAAAAAAAAAAAAAAAAGAAAAAAAGAAAAAAAGAGAAAGAATCATCAGTTCTCTTATTTTAGTTTACAGTCGTAATAAAGTTTTTTTTTTTTTTTTATTCATCAAGGGTAACGGACAAACTGGCAACAGAAAATCTGCTGAAATGTTGTGACTGTATTTGAACTACCAATTTGAAAGAGAGGGGTGAGGGAAGTTAAATTTCAGAAATTCACAGGTGCTTTCCAAGTCCCCCAAGTAAACACCTGATGAGGGTGACATTTACTAATTTATACAAATGCACTGTTAAACAAAAATGGCAATTAAATGCATAGAGAGCAACATTATGTTTCAAGATGTTACTGCTTACTATTAAAACCGTAACCACGGAGGCCCAGCAGAGGGAATCTCAAACTTTCAGAATTTACAGGTGTGGGATTATCCCTCCTGAAAACATCTGTGTTAATATCAAATCTGATACAAGCAGGAGGAAAAACAACTTTCACAAACAGGTAAAAAGTATGACACATTGCAAAAAGCTCTTAGTAAATGCAAAAGCACAACATGCTGAGAAACAAAACACAACAACAACAAAAAAAGACTGTGTCTATGAATTATTAGACCATTCATAACAAGAATCTTCATTCTGTAATCTTATTTGCCAGGTTTCAAAGTTGAAGCACTGAATAATTCATTTGCTTTTGGATAGTCAGGTAAAATACCAAAGCAATGTGAATAAACACATATTTCACCATTCTTATCGACAAAATACAAACCTTCAATGCCTGCCTATCATATGTTTCACATGGTAATGTGAATGCAGTTTGACTAAAAATACTTTAAAATTTTGGCCTTAAATGCCACACGGGCTCCTTTTCTCATTTTCAACTAGAATCTCATGAGAACTATTTCAACAATTAAAAATAACTATTATAGTCCATTGTGATAAATTCTAACTTATATTGCAAATCAAATCATCAAGACTAAAACTACCTGGACAAACCCCCTTTCAGAAGATCTATATACAATAATATACACATTAATTTTTTCATACTAAATTGAAATTCACTAAGTCAGAACTATGTGTGTGGACACGCACACCTATATGTATCTTGCTATACGATTTCATTTTCCCAGCACATTTTAAAGTAAAAATTATAACAATTTATATGATAAATTTGAAGTTGCCACTGTAGGTCCATAAAATGATATGTGAGTCACTATGAAAGTTTTGAGACAGACTGTGTTATGGTCCATTACGTATTTTACTTCCAAAAAACACAGTCGCAGCGTCCTTTCGGATTCACCTGTGCAAGTTTCAACCTGCTTTGCTTCTTGGTGTTGCTGGGAGAGCGTCATTTGTTTCCCTCTGACAGATTTTTACATTTCTTGATTTTTGTATATCCTCAACTTTCATAGTGACCCACATATAGAGAAAAAAATTACCTTATAAACTTTTATGTATTTTAATTTTGTTTATGAAGATTTACTGTTTTTAGCACTTATTTTTTACTTTGTAAAAAAAGGTAAAATAAAAGAACTTTACAAACAAGAGTTTTCACTGCAAAACTAGCACTGTTTTACACGAATGGTAGCTGTTCTCATTATGGTAATGGTTTATGAAGAAACTTTTATAAATGGCTTGATCAGGAAAGAATCTGTACTCACTAGGAAAACATTTTAATCTTGTGGCGAAGCATATTTTCAATAATTACCTTTTGCAGCCTGACCCTCGCTACATGTTACTGAATCAAAGGAATTTATATGTACTTTAATAAATTATAATAAACTCAGATTTTCCTAATAACTGACCTTGATTAAGTGTTGAAGTGCTATTGATGTCACCTGAGATAAAAGAAGATTCAGATTGTTTTCTCACAGTGTCATTCCACATCCTTCTTATACGACTCTATATAATACAAAATAGCAAGACAAATACGTTTGGTTAGTTCCCCCAAGCTTCCTCTATTACAAACACACGACGGTTTGCCCTACGCAGTCTGTGCAGGAACACGTGTTGGCCTTTTAATAAATGTGTGTTGTTTCCGGTCTAAAACTAAGGAAAACTATACCACCCTGTTGCTTCTCTATTAACCATCTGAGAGGTCTTTCGCCTTTCACTCTAAAAAAAAAGTATGATTTTATTGCCTTTAAAAAAAAAAGCAGAGATGACTGATCATTCAACGAATGTTTACTGAGTGCCTACAATGTGGGCACTGTGCTGTGGGCCTCGGGATATACGAGGTGCCTGGGACAGACTTCTTCCAGAACTTTCCACCAAAAAGGATGACACCTTGAAGAAATATTTAAGGAGAAATTAAAACCAAAATGCTAAAAAAAGCAAGTATTTGCTATCTGGATGATTATAACGAGGAGACAATTAGTGCATCTGAACAGAACATGTCTCAGTGGGCTTTCTATAAATTCAGTTAATTAAAGACGCTGTCAGGCTCTTTGTTACCTGGGTGCCAGAGGAATAGCGGGCGCTGGTTCTGGTGGTGGAGGCCTTCACCGAGCTGTGGGGGCTCTCGGTCGGGAGGCTGCCACAGCAGTACGAGTGTCGGAAGCACTTGCCGTACTCCTTCCGTACCTGCACCGAATAATCACGAGAGCAAGGGACCAATGTGGACATACTCGCTTCCCTCTCACCCACGTCTCTAATTACATGAGCAGTGACGACAACCAGGAAGAATTAAACTTCCTCTAAGACTTATCCGTGGAGAAAATAAATTGAACTTTCAAACTCAAGCTCAATTAAAAATTACGGACACAGTAACCAGAGAAATATTTCAGTCCACTGGCCCGGCTCCTAAGGTATTTAATATGTGATAGAACATGCAGAGGTGCTTTACGCTCTGTTGTTGTTATTATTAGGCACATGTCAGTTATTAATTAATGCGATAGCTCTATATTCAAAGCTTTATCTATCTATATACTTAGCAACTTCAATTTTGTGTTGGGAGCTAAGAAAATAGGATGAAATTTTAGTATTTTCCTTGCTTAATTACAATGAACCACTCTGTAATTCAGTAATTTAAGTTTTATAAGCTTCGTGTCCTTTTAGGGAGGTCGACACACAAACCTCTTTGACTGGATTGCAGTTTTGCGGGTAACCTCTTTAATAATGACAAGACTACATTGGCACAAGAATAAAGGAAACGTGTACTTTGATACATTTGCCATTAATTAGGATGGAATGTTTTCTTCATTTTCTGATGTGTGTAGCTTTTGTGTTTAGTATGGAGAGTCTAAGAGGTCTATGCACTTCATTAGCACACGAGGGAACTATTTATGCAATTTCCATTCACGTTAATGAGTTACCCATGTAATTTCCCTTTTCCCCTGAAGCTTGGATATATGAATAGATAGAAAAGTTGTTAGGTCTAAAAAGAAGTTTTGACTAAACTTCAAAAAGTGGAGTCCAAGCAATGGATGCATAATAGGGCCCCACGTAGAGTGGTGGTATCTAACTGGGAGGGCGTTGAACTGTGTGTAGTTATACTGGCACATACACATGTTGTACTGTGCATGAGAGCCAGACTCTGAAATTACAAGTCAGACAAAAAGGAGAAGTTACGTAAGAAAATATTTTTTCTGGTGGGTTCTAAAAAAATACTCAAAAGACTTCCGCCCACACCCACAAGTGTATGCTCAGTTACTGTCTGCAAAGACCATGACTTTGATGCTTATTCTTTGCAGAATTAGAAAATTCTAGTCGACTGATGACCTTTCAGGTTTAAATGCCCTCATATCTTCATCTTCTTAGCTTCATTTCATTACTCCTATTAGAATAGACAACAACACGGCCAAACTTTCAAAGCATTTTCTTGGCCTAAATATGTTCATCCAAGTAGCAAGAATCATGATTTTAACTTAACCCATCTTTTATCATATTCTTAACAATTCACCCTGTTAACATTCAAATTGGATGTGCCCAAGATTAAGTGGAACATGTTCAAAAGAAGTGCAACACGGTGCTTTTAAAATATAATTGTTAATTTAAAAAGCACAGTAAAATCTCCTTGTTCATTTAATAGTATTTATCACTGTATGAGGACACTAATGACTACTTTTCCCCTTTTCTATGTCTACGCATTATGTCAAAGATGTTTGGCACAGAAGCGCAGAAACTATGAATATATGATAATATGCCTGTATACAAAAATGCTCATTTATGTAGAAAATACACAAAATTCAAAGTAATTACTAAGATTATCCTTGCACAATATTTAGGAAGGTAAAGTTCATCTTTATTAAATAACACAGCATACCTCAAAAAAAGGCCTACACATTTAATGGCTGTTAACTGCTATGAAATGCTGTACAACCAAGACAATGGCAATCAAAATGGTATTTTATCCAAATAATACCCTCCAGTGTTGGTTTTACCTAATGCCTATATTGCTACGAATGTACATTATCTGTCAGTATTGCACATTCCACTGTCATTATCTCGAAATTATAGCTTATTCAAAACTGATGGAAGTAACAGCACTATCATCCTGTCAGGACGGAAAACGTAATAGTTTTCACTTTCACAATTCCATTTCTCTGTTCAATTTAGTGACCAACTAGTAATAACAGAATAAAAAGACTACATTAGATAGACAGACAGAGAAAGGATGAGATCTGGAAATTGTAAACCTAAACGGCAGCTAAGGGAGTGACTTAGGTTTACATCTCCTTGCTAGAGATTCAAGTCTTCCACTTGTAACTTTTAAGTTTGGAATCATTTTTCTTGGCTCTGCTTAACATAAAATCAGGACAAAATAGTAAGATGCAAGGTACTAAATAAATGATGGCTTTTAGATCTTTCAAAATTACTCAAAAGACAACATTAATATTAGTTTTTTAATATGTGGGTGGCTTTATAAATTAGTGTCATTTACCCTTATACTCAATTTCATTCTGGATTTAGAGAGCAAGGAATTAGTTTACTTTCTCTTTTCTTTTACGTTGCATACACCCTTTGTACAAAGCATTTTACAGACCTTCTTAGGCCTTCTGTGAGTATCTAGTTTATAACATCCTCATACTGAGATCCAAAAGAAGAATGGTGTAAAATATGCCCACATTTTATTTGTGAAGCCTAAATTTTCAGACAGATATTACAATTCATTTACCATTAAACCTATGAAGCTATTTAAAAAGATGCCTGCTGTAACTTACAGCCTTTATTATGTCTGTTACTTTCAATTCAAAGAACATGTGAGCTGAGCCCCTAGGTGCTTTCAATTACTTACTTTCTTTTGGAGAGCACAGTGAAAGATGAAAATGAACACTCCCTGGAAAGCATTAAAGATGGTGAAGAGATATGCCATCACAATAGTCTCCTCATTAATAAAAAGTAACCCAAATGACCAGGTGAGGCCAAGAAGACACAGAAGGGCAAGAGCACCAAGCACCCAAGACCTGAAAAAATAAAGTCGGTTTTTTTAACGGGTTCAGTGAGGGGGAAAAAAAAACACGTATTATGCTTCAACATCAACATTATCAGTAGTAGCAGTTGACTTTCTCTATGTTCACATTAAAATTCAACAGCATTTTGGCTTTAACCTTTCACTGATTAAGAAAGAACAATAGTGTTTTAGTACTGTAGCCTCCAGTGAAAACAGCAACAGCAGCTATGACCTTTTCTTAGTCCAGAATAAACAAGGCATCCAAACTATATTAAAATACATGATGGCAAAGTATACCCTGACTTAGTTGTTCATGTGCCTTTGATAAAAGAGATTAAGGACACCTTAATTGGTGCACTCCTCTGTTTTTAAGCTGGTAGTGTACTCATGACACTGAATAATGTGACACATACAGAAAACTTCAATGGCAGATAATCACTCGACACCTGAACTTCAGATTCTGAGAAACTCGTTTGAGGTGAACCTACGGGTGTATAACCAAAGCATGGAGAAGCCTTAGCTGAAATGGGACAGAAATATGAGAACAACTTCAAAACAAAATAATTTTGGAGGGATTTCATCATGAAATAGCTTAAGGAGTAAAAGAACTGCAGAAAATAGGACGGAATGAGGAGGATTTAACGTCAGTGCATTCCATGTCTAACTAATGATCTTACTTGATAAATGGCTTATTATCTTCATAGCTAGAAAGCATTATAAGCAGAAAAGAGAAACAAAATTATTAGACAGAATTAAAATAGAAAGTAATAAGAAAGCATTTATATATTTTTATAAATTAGTCAAAATTAAGGAAAGTCAAAATGCAGAGGCAAGCAATTAAAAAAATAAAGGCACATTATAGTTTAGAAATACTACAGCAAATCAGATATTCCAAAATAATTATAAAAACTAAGGGCAATTCATGGTATTGGACGGATTTGTAAAAAAATATAAATCATGCCATACATTTGTTAATGTAGGGTTCTACCTTACCCAGGTAAGTCCGTATTATAGTAGCCGTCACAAACACGGTAATTACTGGTGTGGATGAGAAGACAGAAGAGGAAAAGGAAGAAGAGAGAGAAGCTAACGATTAGCTCTCTCCCCACCATGCAGCATGCAGTGAAGCTGACACTCACCTATCTGAGGCATCTGACTTCTTTAATTTACCCTTACTATGGATCTGCCATTTTTACATTAAAAAATAGTATTTTTCACAACCCCAGTAACCAACTTGAATGGGACCTCCTCAAATTCCAAGTTAAAAGCCTTATACTGTATTTTTAAAATAACTCTGAAAATGGTTCCAAAGGAGGACTCAATCGCTATCCATTTTTTGTTAATTAGATAGCATTCTTCCCTTGATAGACTATTGCAGCTTCTATTCAGCACTGAGATAAAGGAAACATTTGTTTCATTAGCATGGAAACAACAGATAATCTTCAAGTTAACAATAGTAATAGAGTAAATTCTCTCGGGAAAACAGGATTAGGAGTAGAAACTGCTCAGCATCCTTAACGCAAAATGTCCTTTAACAAAACAAACTTAATATAATCGTATCAGCCATGCAAATAGAAACATTATTTTAAACTGTATTTTAAATTCAAACGAATCTGCTACAGTGCTATGGAATTTCCACGAAGCCACTGAAACAATTTCTCAGCTCTAGATCCAAACAGAAATTCTCAAAATTTTGACCAATGACTGTGACATCATAAGACTCAACCTTGATCAATAAAACTTCATTCTGAATAACTTCTACGGTTGACAGAGGGTGGAAAGCCCCGTGTTCTCTGTGGAGAGTATCTTTCACTTAGTTCGTCCAGTATTAAAAAGTTAAAATACAAAATACTTACTTAATGTTTTCCAACCTGCTAGAATCTGGTTTCAGAGTGTTTGAATGCTTCACCATTTTGCACAACGTGATCACCAGGAAGATGACATTCAGCTGTTAGAACAAATAAACAGACCGCTCTGAACAAAGAGTTAAAAATAAATAAGTTTTTGCAAATATATCAATGGCATGCGTGGGTATCCAGGAGACAATGATTCGAGGCTAGCCCATGAATGCAAGGACCAGGTTGTCGATATAAAAAATTCTTGGCTGTGTATGAACAATTCTTTAATAGATCATTTGACATTGAAATTGCAACCTCATTAAGTCAGTATCATGTGGTAATGATTAAATAAATTAGAAAACCTAAATTGGTTTCTTTAGCTACACATACTCGCTGGTCTAGAAGCCATTTGATGAGGCAACACTACAGTGAATTCCTCAGAAGGAAAAATTTACATCATGTAAAAATCACTGGGTTTGATCTGGCTATTGACTTTCATCGATTGTATGAGGGTAGTTACATTTGCACCATCTATCTATAAGGTAACTGTGAGGCCCAAATGAAATAACATATAAAAAACAGTCATGGAAGGGAAGATATTATATCTATACATATATTTTGCTATTTAACTGATAAAAGCATCCGTCCTTTTTTTCTATGTCTCTCTATTTGCTAGAAAGTAGGTAAATTTTGATGAAAGGCTGTTTTCGGTCCTTCTGAACATTCAGATGTGCACAGAGGGTGGGTGCAAACAAAACTGAGAGCACGGGGCCAGCACTTCCCTCAACAATGCTGGGGTAGGATGGCTGCTTTACAAAGTCAGAGGTAAACTCTTTAAATCTTTCTGCCCTTCTTTCTAAACATCCTGATAAGAACATTTATTTCTTCTTTCATTCAAAACATCTGAATTTAATCTCTCTCTTTTTTTTTTTTCTCTCTTCTTTTCTTAGCCAACTTCCTAAAGTGTATAGGACCACAATTCAGTGTTAATTATTTTTTAAGCATACATGCATTAATTATTCCTCCATCCACTCCAGAACAAAATATTAGAGCAGTACATTCCAGGAAGGAAAACAGTTGTTCATTATCTACTATAATGTGTAAAATTATAAGGAAAGTAAAGAGTGTGAATGTTGAAAAATGTGGACCCATAAAGTCTTATGCTATGAAAAGAAAATGAATAGAGAACATTAACTATGGAGGTGACCAAAAATGAACATTTTTCCATGAAAAAAAATCAGTTAAAATTTTCCAATATAATCGAGATAAAATGAAGCTTCAAACATATAAATACAATGAAGGCTCAAATATGAAAGTCATTTCTTCTAGTTAAGACATCAGACTAACATAGTTGAATGTGCCACAGCAAATAATCTCATTTAATTCTTACAAAATAGACTATTCAATGCATTTCTCCCCTTCTGCCCCCCCACTCAAGTTTTTAACATTATATATGTATGTAGTGTATCTTTCTAGTTACAAATATGATAAACTCATAATATAGTAATTACAGGGTAAAACAACAGCTATAATCCCACCTCAGGAGGTAGCAGGAAGTACTTGTATACCTATTTTACAAATTACTGACAGGTTCCCTCTTGCCAGAGATCACTTAGCGACTATAATGGCAGTGCCGAGATTCAATATTCTTTGGTCTAACATTAACTGGTTTATTTGGGGTAAGAAAATTAGAAGTCTTCTAATAAAAACAAAGATTTACTGGTCCTATATCTGAAAGGTTCTATTTCTGCAAAAAGTAATCCAACTTAAAAGTCAATCTGAGACAATAAATGAAGATAAATTAGAAAATTAATGCCTCAAAGAAATCCTAAGTAACACAACAGGCAGACTCTTCAAATGACTTCTGCTTGATGGACTTGCCAGAATTAACTAATTCTCCATTTCCTTTGTAAACAATATCATCCCACAATCAGCAAATGGCAAAAAAACGCCCACACTTCCACTCTCAGGAATCAAGCTGAGTGACTAACAACAGCCCGTTGTGTTTTCTCCAAACTTATGTCAGTGATTCTCTCACATAAACTCATAACACCCAAGACCAAATATAAAAATTAAGTTTTATAAAGCTGTTCTCTCGAATATACTTAAAAGTAAATGTGTCCAAAAGATTTAAAAGTGAGTCTCTCTCTCTCTCTTTGGACACAGTTGTACTGTTGCCCTGGCTAGAGTGCCGTGACAATTAGCTGAGCTCACAGCAACCTCAAAACTCCTAGATTCAACTCAGCTTCCTGCTTCAGGCTCCCGAGTAGCTGGGACTTCAGGCTCCAGCCACCACACACCCCACGATTTTCTCTACTTTTAGTACAGATGGGTGGGGGGTCTCACTGGCTCAGGCTGGTCTTGAACTCCTGAGCTTCAGGTATCCTCCCGCCTGGGCCTCCCAAAGTGCTGGGATTATAGGCATGAGCCCCCACAATGGGCAAAAGTGAGTCGCTTTAAAGATAACTAAAATTATTGGGCAAATATTCATAAAATTATAGAATAATTTTTGTACTCGAATTGTTTTCTAAGTATACTTTCTCCAATTTGAAAAAAACTGAAAATAAAACTTATATCCAAGGCACTAATATTCAGATTGTCAAGAAATTTATAGTTAAATCCAATATTAACTTAAATTCTGAAATCTGACTTGATGGTGTATAAATAATGAGGCAATGGTGTATCATTAGGACAAAATGCCATCATTTCAAGACAAAGTAATTATGAAAAGCATGCAAGTCATATTCTGAATCATAATAAGATAGCAAAAATGATAAATACAAGATTTTTCTTTTCTCCAACTCATTAAAAAATTAAAAATTTCACAAATGCTATTTACCAGTTTTATTAGAGGAATGAAAAGACATTTGTATCATTTAGATATTGAAAAACTTATGTTACTGCCAATATATGTGACAGTGAAATTTTCCACAATTAAATAGAACATATGCTGAAGCACACATTTTCAAAAGTATGGTGTTACAGTTCTCTTATTTTCTCCATGTTCAAAAAATATAAAGCTAAATTTTAGTTTCCTAGAATACTTGTTTGCTGTAATCTTTTACAAGAGTTAACACACTCTGACAAGTACAATTTTGTAGGGGAAAAAATATTTCAATAGATTTCCCCCTCCCCTTCCTAGTTTTGTTTTCTTAAAATCCAACTGTGGGAATCAGAACGAGAAATAGAGAGGCAAATAAAAACATCTTTGATAAAATCTATAGTCACTTTAAGACAAAAAAGTTTGGCTTCAAATGAACTACGGGCAGCAAATCTGGGTTCCTTTCTTCTGTGCATTTTTCTCATGACATGTTTCTTTCCGCCATATACTTTTGTGCTTCTTTTTTCCTCCTGGTTATAATAAGTGATTCACTTCTCTTTCCTCTTTCTACTTATTCACAATTTTCTCGCGTTTAGTATGTATTTCAAAAAATAAAAGACGCCACAACCCTCAAACATGGTATTTCCCTATTTCTCACTGGAAGACAGGTAAAGTCTCCACCACCCACAGGCTGCTTCTCTTCTTTGGATTCCAGTGCAGCCACTTTTGCCCTGCCCGTTCATTTTTTTCTCTCCAACATAGATGTTAAGTTCAAACATAGTATTTTGAAAGCTCTATGCATCAGTGAGAAAGCAAAAAAGCAGAGTTAGACCTATATACACAAAGATTCGTCTAAACCTGGTGTGTACGAGTAGTTAGTCAATTATTCACACAGAAGCCACTTGGAAGGATACACTTCTGGCTTTGTGTTACACATGTGCGCCAACCCACCAGCTTCAATGCCCTGCTGATGATTAATTTTGGAGATGAAGCAACTCATTCAGGAATTAATCAGACTTTTAACTCTGCTCCAGGCATACGTGTGTGTGCAAATGTGTGTGTACAGGTAGACAGACAGCTATCTCTTAATAGCATTCTTGTGGAGGGGTGAGAGCAAATTCAGAAGAAAAAACAACTCCTTCCTATTCAGCTAAAAACTGTAAAATCACCAAAGTGGGGGATTCCTTCTCCGCCACCCTGACAAATGTAACTGCTTTCCCTACCCCCAAATAATCATTTCACAAATTACTATTTATAATAATCTGACAGTATAATTTGCTGATGAAATTCACCTCTGCTTAATAATATGCCACAGCTAAACTTCATCCATATTGATGAACGTAAAAATACAAAGAAGTTTTAAAAAAGAAAAAAAGGTACCACAGATTACAGGAGCACAATCTGTTTTTATAGCTGTCAGGCTGCCCAATTGAATCACATCCATCTAAACTTAGCATCTTAAAATTCATCCCACACCTTGCAATGCTGACATGGATATGATAAGACAGAAGAACAGAAACATCACTCTGAAGTAACCTAGCTGAACTGCACATGTTCTGACCCTTTTTGTCCTCCCTGGAGCTTTGGCTACCTGGCAAATGCAACTCTAAAACTGTACTTGTATCTCCAGATCTTTGCTGTTAGCCAAGCAGAAACCTATTTCTCCCTGGGACTTGCAGCCAGGGAGGTGTTCTCTGAAGAAGACTTCTAACTGAGTGTGTGAGCTGAACTCTTATTGAACTGAATTAATTATTAATGATGCAGATGGAGCTGTCCAAATGATAAGAACAGCTCCTGACGTGTCATGATCCAAGCTTTCATTAAACCATTTCAGGCATACTAATGGTTTCCCACTGCTCATTACTTACCAGCACTTATTTCTCATAGATATGATAACTCTAGTGCCTGTAGGCAAGATATTTTATAGAAATGCAGAAGGAGCAAGTTTTATGTTCCTTGGCAGATTATTTTTCTTTATAGATTATTACTTAAAACATACACCCTAATTTAATACAACTAAGTCAAACAGATTCAACTTAGAAAAGTTGGAGCTCTTCACTGTGGCATCTCCTGGAGGACCCAGGTGTCTCTGCTGTGCCTTCTCTCACCTTGTGACCTTAGGTCCTGGGAGAACTGTAGGGAAGTCGGAGCAAAACCCTGGAATCAGAGAAATGAGGCTCCTGTCCAGAAGGAGAGTTAAAGGACAGAAATTTAGCAAGTAACGTGGTGGATTAGAGCTTCACCAAGAGAGAAGGTTGAAGAACACACATCAACCCCACTGAGGTTGAGCTGCAACCCCAAGGATAAAAACAAAAGTTACAAAATCCATCACCAAGCAGAAGGGAGTCCCCTCACCCATGAGAATGGATCGGAGAGTCACACAAACAAACGAGCAGAGTTCAAGGGTCCTCTCACTACACTCCATGGGAGAGACCCTCTAAAAAGTGGACCTAACTCCCCTCACAGCCATCTCCTACCAGGCATAAAACTGCATAAAACTATATGGACTGTATAAAACTGGGTGGAGCACGGGGAATAGAAAATGCACTCGCAGAGCCGGGAAATTCCCAGTGCAGGGCTGACCCAGAGGACTGCTTTACTAAGCCTAAGACGCACCTGGCCCTAAAGGGATTGTCAACCTATAAGACAAAGGAAGGCAGGAGGCTAGAACTGACAACTAACCAAATACAAACCTGCAGGAGCAAAGACAGGACCTGAGGTACAGGCTCTGGGAACTCAAAACAGCTTCTCTTCTGCAGGGGAATTTAGCAGAGTTGTTCTGTTCTGTTCTGTCAGTAACATCAATCAGGGGCAGGGCTGGAACTGAGTGAACACCCCCCAGCCTTCATCAAGCACCCGAGGTTGTCAGGCCTCACCTCCCCCTGCTGTATAGAGGCAGAGTGCAGCGGCCTGGCTGAGCAGATATAGATTTCCTTGTGATTCAGGCAGGTGCAACCCCCTGGAGTATCTGTTCACTAGAAGAAACTGGATCACAACCCTGTGGGGCTATCAGTGACCGGGTGTGACATAGGTGCAAGGTGGGGAAGGAGGCATCCACATTCCCAGACTAATCTATTTGCTAGGTGGGATCCTCCTGACTTCACGGAGCAGCGGAGCAAGTCTTATATGAGTTGTCAGCAGGCCCCAGCGATCCAGTTGCCAGAGACCTTTTAAACTCTCCAACCTGAGACAGGTGCAGACTGAGACAACTGATTTGGACCTTTTGAATTGAGCCAATCGCCCAAGGACTATTCAAGCGGTGCCCTGGGTGTGCGGGTGTAGGAAGGCTTGATTTTCCTTTTCCAATTCTTGCCTGTGGGAGGTAGGGTAACTTAATTGCTGGTATTTCTCCACAGCTGAGACTTCAACCCAGAGTAACTGTTTCACTAGGGTCAGACAGAGAACAGCTGAAAACAAGACAGAATCACTTAGCCCCACCACACCAAACAGGTCCTGAGTTTCTCAGGCCATAGCACTGTACAGGTCAACAAACCACCAGGGAAAAAATCAAATTGTGTAAAAGAATCATGGGGCGGAATCAGAGGAAAAACTCTGGTAACATGAATAACTACAAAATATCAACCCTCCCCCCCCCAAAAAAAAAAAAAAAGATATGGCAGATATAACTGAAGACCCCATTCATAAATTCATAAATAGCTGAGATGTCAGAAATCAAATTCAGAATTTGGATTGTAAACAAGATTAATAGAATGAAGGAAAATTTGGAATTAGAAATTCGAGACGCAATTCAAAAGTCAGAATTAGAAATTCGAGAAGAAATTCAAAAGTTGTCTCAGGAATTTAACGAATTTAAAGACAAAATCACCAAAGATTTTGATGCACTGAAGCAAGAATTTGCAGCCCTCAGAGATCTGAAAAATACAGTAGAATCCCTCAGTAACAGAATGGACCAAGCAGAAGAAAGGATTTCTGACATTGAAGACAAACCCTTTGAATGCTCCCAAACTCTCAAAGAGGAAAAGAAATGGAGACCAAAAACAAATCATTCTCTCAGAGAGCTCTAGGATAATTCAAAGAAGGCTAACATCCGCCTTATTGGAATCCCTGAAAGTGAAGTGGCCTCGCAAGGCACAGAGGCCCTTCTCCATAAAATTATGAAAGAGAATTTTCCAGACATGCCAAGACATTCTGAAATTCAGATAGCAATTACAGAACCCTAGCACAACTCAAGGCATCCCCCAGGCATATCATAATTAACTTCACTAAAGTTAATATGAAGGAGAAAATTCGGAAAGCAGCCAGATGTTATAAATCCATTACCTACAAAGGGAAGAATATTAGAATGACTGCAGATCTCTCTGCTGAAACTTTTCAAGCCAGAAGAGGGTGGTCATCGACTTTTAATCTCCTAAAGCAAAATAACTTTCAACCCCAAATCTTGTATCCAGCTAAACTGAGTTTCATTTATGATGGAGAAATTAAATACTATAATGACATTCATATGTTGAAGAAATTTGCCATAACCATACCAGCTCTTCAGGATATTCTCAGACCTATCCTACATAATGACCAGCCCAATCCTTACCACAAAAGTAAACTCACACAGAAACTTTTGATCAAAGTCCACCTTCCACAGTGGTGAAAGGATTAAAAATGTCCACAGAACTTTCGAAAAACTCGATACCCAAAATTTTACCAGACTTATCAATATTCTTCACTAATGTGAATGGTTTAAACTGTCCTCTAAAGAGGCACAGGTTAGCTGACTGGATACAAAAATTCAGGCCAGATATTTGCTGCCTACAAGAGTCACATCTTACCTTAAAAGATAAATATAGGGTGAAAGGACGACCGTCCTATTTCAGGCAAATGGTAACCAGAAAAAAGAAGGTGTTGCAATTTTATTTCAGATACAATAGGCTTTAAACCAACAAAAGGAAGGAAGGATAAGAATGGTCACTTCGTATTTGTTAAGGGTAATACTCAATATGATGAGATTTCAATTATTAATATCTATGCACCCAACCAGAATGCGCCTCAATTAATAAGAGAAACTCTAACAGACATGAGTAACTTGATTTCCTCCAGCTCCATAATAGTCGGAGATTTCAATACTCCTTTGGCAGTGTTGGATAGATCCTCCAAGAAGAAGCTGAGCAAAGAAATTTTAGATTTAAACCTAACCATCCAACGTTTGGATTTAGCAGACATCTACAGAACATTTCATCCCAACACAACTGAATACACACACTTCTCATAAGCCCACGGAACATACTCCAAAATTAATCACATCATAGGTCACAAGTCTAACCTCAGTAAATTTAAAGAAATAGAAATTATTCCTTGCATCTTCTCAGACCACCCGGAATGAAAGTTGAACTCAGTAACAACAGGAATCTGCACACTCATACAAAAACATGGAAGTTAAATAATCTTATGCTGAAGGATAGCTGGGTCAGAGATGAGATTAAGAAGAAAATTGCCAAATTTTTGGAACAAAATGAAAATGAAGACATGAATTATCAGAACCTCTGGAATACTGCAAAGGCAGTCCTAAGAGGGAAATTTATAGAACTGCAAGCGTTCCTCGAGAAAACAAAAAGAGAGGAAGTTAAAACTTAACGGGACATCTCAAGCAACTGGAAAAGGAAGAACATTCCAACCCCAAACCCAGTTAAAGAAAAGAAATAACCAAAATTAGAGCAGAATAAAATGAAATTGTAAACAAAAGAATTACACAACAGATAAATAAATCAAAAAGTTGGTTGTTTGAAAAGGTCAAAATAGATAAACCTCTGGCTAACTTAACCAGGAAAAAAAAGAGTAAGATCTCTAATCTCATCAATCAGCAACGACAGAGATGAAATAACAACAGACTCCTCAGAAATTCAAAAAATCCTTAATAAATATTATAAAAACTTTATTCTTAGAAATATGAAAATCTGCAGAGGAGCTTCTTAAAGATTCAGTGTCCAGTGTTTTCTAGGGGGCTGGTCACACAGGCTATCCTATGATTGGCATGTGCCAAAATTCAAAACTTGTAAAAGGAAACAAAGCACTTGTCATAAACCACTTCGTACAGTTTAGGAAGAGTGAACCACTCCCATTAGTAAAGTGGCAGTGGGGAATTTCCCCAAATCTAAGCTTCAAGACACCAACATCCTTCTATCAACCTAGCAAGAAGGGTCAGGTGCATTAAGCCTGCTATGTTAACTCTTTCTGTACAAATATATTAGTCAAAAAATCAGACATGTGGTCACTATTACCAAAATAACAGGTATAAGGTACTTTGGGAGCATGGAGAGACTTAACCACAAGATAGATTAACCTGAAGGGAATACTTAAATTTAACCTGAAATCAACAACATTGTAGGAGTGAAGATAACAGCATAGCCCAGGCAAATCAAGGTAATCAAAATATCAGGAAATGGCTGTACTTCTCAACCCTTCTAGTACGTTATTTGCATAAGGGTAATAAGACTCTTATGAGGATTAAAAAAAGATGAAGGTTTGCATTTCTCTGATGATTAAGGATGATGAGCTTTTTTTCATGTGTTTGTAGATTTTGCGTCTGTCTTCTTTAGAGAATTTGTTTATTAGCCCTAAAAGTATTTTTGTTGAGTTTAGGTTTTTCTAAATATAGGATCATGTTGCCAGCAAATAAGGATAATTTGGATTGTTCTTTCTAATTTTGGATGCCCTTTATTTTTTTCTCTGACTTAATTGCTCTGCCTAGGACTACAGTTGTATATTAAATAGAAGTAATGGAAGCAGGCATTCTTACCTTGGTCCTGATCTGTTCAATATGGTAACTAGCTTTGGGTTTGTCATTACAGCTTTTATAATATTGAGGTGTGACCTTTCCATGCTTACTCCTTGAGATTTTTTTATCATGAAAGGACATTGAATTTTATCAAATGCAGTTTCAGCATCTACTACAATGAGTATAGGGTTTTGTTCTTGATTCTGTTTATGTGATGTATCAAAGTTTATTGATTTGCATATGCTCAACCATCTTTGCATTGCTCGAATGAATCCCTCTTGATCATACTAAATGATCTTTATATTATAATATACTATTGAATTCAGTTTGATTGTATTTTAGTTATTTTTGCATCTATGTTCATCAAGAATATTGGCCTTGTAGTTTCTTTCTTTCTCTCTTTGTTTCTCTCTCTCCCTCCCTCCCTCTCTCATCCAATTTTTTAAATTGTTTGGGTGGAATTAGTATTAACTATTCTTTAAATGTGTGGTAGCATTCACCAGTGAAGGCGTTAGGTCTTGGACTTCTTTTTTTCTTTAATATGGGAGATTGCTTCAATATTATTTATCATTATTGGTCTGTACATGTTTTCTGTTTCTTCATGTTTCGTTCATCTTGATTTTTGTCTTTGGTTTTCATTTATCAAATATCTATATCTATCTACCTATGTATATATAAATCATACATAATCTGTCTATATCTCTCCATAGATTTATTTATCTACAGATACTTACATCTTTACTGCTATCTAGAGATTCTTCAATCCATGACTTAATACTTTTGTTAATATAGGGAAATTCTCTGCCAGTAATTCTTAATACTTCTATTTGAATATATATATATATACATATATGCTATATATATATATATATATATACACACATATATGCTATATATATATATATATATACACATATATGCCATATATATATATGTATATACACATATATGCTATATATATATATATATATATATTTCTGGAATTTTGATAACAAGTCTATTAGGTTTATTCAATATGTTTTTTAATACTTATTCTCTTTTCTGTATTTTTAACTTTTCGTTCTCTATCTGTTGCCACTTGATATTTTATATTGCTATGTCTTCCAGTTTACTAATCTATATTTTGCTCTTGCTGATTTTATTTTAAATCCATATAGTTAGTTCCTTATATTTGTTTTTAAAATTCTGTATTTCTGTTATCTTCTTTATATTTTATATATTAAATATCATTGTTATTTTAAAATTGATTTTAATACCAATATTGAAATATTCCAGTGGGCCCTCAGTGTAATACTGTAATGTGTACTTAGACATCAGGAGTGTTTAAAACAGAGATAAGAAGGTGATGTGATAATAGAAGCAGAGGGAGAAAAGACAATATATGAGGCTACAAACCAAGGAAAAATGAGAGCTCTCCTAGAGCCTAAGGAAATAGGATAGCCCTTCATAAATCTCAATTTTGGTTTTATTAATATGATTTTGGACTTCTGGTCTCCAATAATGTTTAAGAGAATGATTCAGCAAGAAGTTTGTGTAGTTTTTTTAAGTAGTCATAGGACATTAATACAGGTACTTTTAACTCACTGTTGGATTTTGTGTCAGAAATATTATAGATTCTCTGAAAGACATTATCTTATTCCAGAGACAATTTGATCTTTCTTTTTTCTAACTGATGGAAGTATTGTGGGAAGATAACTTAGATTTAATGAAGACATTTGTTTTCACATTGTCCTCTTTGGTGTCTCTTTTATAGAACTTTGGTGTCTCATTTCAAATCCACTTTCTTCATCTTGAAACTAACCATTCAATTGGTGACATGAGGTTTAAAATTATTAAATTGCAGTTCTTTTCTTCAAGAGAGAGGTTTAAACGTGACAAATATTGTTACCCATGATACAACAGCAAAATTAGTCCATTGTGTGACAGTCAGGGAGGTATTCTGGAGACCCTCAAATATTCAACTTTTTAATCTTTTCTGCACATTTTGAAAATTTAAAATATTTACCTTTTCAGATTATATTGCAGGCAGTGGTGATCATGTGGCCCAGTTCTAGCCAATGAAAGATTCAGAAGTGGTCTCTGAAGAGGGTTGACTTCTAACAAATAGACATATCAGTAGCAAAAACGTTTGCATTTCTCATTCTTCTGTTCCACAACGCAGGCCATGTTGTGGTCATGCTATCAACAGAAAGATGTAGTAAGAAAATAGCAAGAGACTGTTTCTTTGAGCATATCAGTAAATTGGATAGCCAACCTACAGACTTCGCATTAATCTAATTAACCTCAGTTTTCCTTGAACTACTTCAGTAGGACCAGAATATATCCTTACTCAAAACAAGGTGATAAGAGTTAATTCTTCCAGTAAAAATTAAAAAAGAAGCATAGATCGAGTGAATCTACTTGTAGAATATACATGTATGTAAGCTTAGAAGAAGTTTATGTTAGAAAGAAGGGAGGTGACCTATAAAGATTTATATGGAACATCAGGCTGGGAAGTAACTTAGTATCATGTTTGCAAGAGACTTCATTTTTATGTATTTGGATCTTTTCCTAACATTATTAAGATGCTATTGGGATGTTTTAAAGTTGGAATTTATATAATCTGTGGTCAAGATAAATAACTCATATGGAAAATAGACTAGGGGTGTGAGTATAGAATGGGTTTGATGCTGGTTATGTGTCTAAGGCTTGCTTCAGTGGCATCAAAACATGTATATTAAAATATTAAAAATGTATCCCTTCAGTAACGGAATTCAAATATACTCTACAAACTTCAATATGGTGTGGGCCTTTGATATTTTTAGAGAAATATCTATATCCATGTACAGTTACAAATGGCAAAATCAATGAGAGTCCTCCTGTTTGGAGTCCCAAGGCTTTTAGTCTGTTATACTATTTTATTTTATTTTTTCTCTTGACCTGACAGAGCTCCAGTTGATTGAACTTCTGAGCACAAAACAAGAGACATCTGTTCAGTTGAACTTTTTGTAATTGATATGTTAATTAAAAATGACTTTCAGCTTTTAGCATTTTGTTTATTTTTCATAATACATATGCCCTGTGGCATTTCACAATGGGTATTGGCTTATAAATATCAAATACAAATAAACAAATCAAGCAATTCATTATCACTTTCGAATTTGAACTTAAAGTTGTACATGATGTAACTCTAAGTATTTTCTTTCACCTTTCTCTGGCCAGAAAATTCTGGGATTTCCTCCAGAATAAAGATCAGCTCAGTGGGAGTCAAACATCTGTCACATCTGGACTATCTCAATGAAGCCTGGTCAGTGTGCACAGAGGCCATGTGAAGGTTGCAGATTTCATAAAGTGTGGCCGTCTGCTTGTATCTTGCAGCCAAAAACCCAAGCATATTACCCACTTCCCTACTTTCTGATGCAATATTCTGGTACATTATTTTTTATTACTCATACCAATACCAACCACAAAATAATCAGGTAAAATGTAGGCCAGGCCTGAAAATCATTCAGCAACCCTGTGGAATTTAAGAGAAAGGAGACCACCAGCCCTTCCTAAAGGAATTATGGCCTTTAAAGAAAGATGTTCTCTGTGTGTGTGTGTGTGTGTGTGTGTGTGTGTGTGTGTGTGTGTATTTAAAATCTCTTATCAGGTTATGCACGTAAGCATGAAAATTCATTGCAGTTTTGTTGTTTTTGTTGTTGTTCCATGATTATTATTATTATGATCTGTAGTTCAACTATTTTTACAACAAGATATATATATCTTGGAACAACAATAATCATGGAACAACAACAAAAACAACATCAAAACTACAATGAATTTCCATGCTTAAGTGCATAACCTGATAGGAGATTTTGTTTTTTCTGTTTTCTTTTCCTATCCAGGTTCTAGGAGAGGGGTTTTCTAGAAGGGAGCTGACCTTTAAGTGTTTTATATTGTACAACAGGATATTGACAAAATGAGGGTTTATATTTAATAGACATATATAAGTAGAGATGTAGATGTCAACACAGGTAAAGTGATCTAAAAGGGTTACATTTTACACTTCAAGATTAAACATGTTTTACATTTCAGGACAGACACATGCACTAGGGTTTGTCTGAAAGTATTTATATTTATAAGTAATAATGTGTAGTAAGATGAAAATAATGAAATTAACTTGATTAGAATAATCAAATTATACTTTAATGTATAATTCTGTTATAATTCTAGCTATAATAAAGCAAGTCTGAATTTGCTGATTAATTTAATTCTCATTATAATAGCGAAAGTACTTTATTGACATGCAAAAAGAACTAGTTTTAAAAATAAAACAAATGATTATATTTATGAGATTTAATTATTCTGAATTTAATAAAACACAATGAAAGGACATATTTTAAAAGATTATAATTTTGAAAAGGTGAATATCAAGCAAAACCAACTTACCTTTTCATAATGTTATATTAAAATGTCAAAAACAGTCATTTTTGTGTCTAAGATTTTGTCTGTATTATTTAACAGACTCTTATGGAATACTTAACATTTAAAAAAATGTTTGTCTTAAGTTCTGGGGAATAAAATAATTAAAAGTAAATAAGAAAATTTTATCCCTTTACTGGATTTTGTATTTTAGAATGAAGTTGCATAATACCTTAATGGAATAAGTGGTAATAAACTTTCAGCCACTTTACTGTGATAATTTTCTTTTTTCTTATCTATAGCAGTAAGATACTTGATCATCAGCAAAGCAGCTAGTAATGATACTGTTTTACACGTATTATTTTATTTAAACTTTATAATAATCCTATGAAATATAGATAATTATTATTCCCGTTTTATAGATGAAAAATCTGGGACTCAAGGGAATCAAAAAGTTACCTAGTGCCACAGGGCTCACAGGGCTGGAAATGAAGTTTACAGCCATACTCGTCTATTTGATATTAAAGGGAATTTTTTTAAGCTCTACAAAGTCCTTCTCTGTACTGTTTCCAGAGTGATCTATTTAAATAAATAATTAATAAGTGTAATCATCGCAGTTTACATGCTTTTCATTTTTCCAGTGACTACCATTTGCTTTACAGAAGAAAATGTAATCTTCAAACATGGTTTGCAAATAGATAAGCTCCTGCCCATTTCTTCTGCCCCCTTCCCTGAGCACTTTAAAAAAATTCACCCTACTATATTGAATTTCTTTGGGGATCTGTGTATTTGCTTATGCTGCTTGCTCTGCCTTGAATATTCCTCTTTCCTTGTTCAACTTGTGACATACACATGGATCACTAAAGTTTTGAGACAGACTATTATATGGTTCATTATTTTACTTCCAAGAAACATGGTCTTTCTGATTCTCCTCTGCATGATTCAACTTGCTCAGCTTATGTGTGTTTCTGGGGAGGCTTCATTTGTTTCATCAGCACAGATTTTGCATTTTCTGATTTTTGTGTATCTCAAAACTTTCCCAATGACCCACATACTTATCCTTCAAAATAACCATCAATGTCACCTGATTCAGCAAGACTTTGCTGATGTGAGAAGTGACTGATTACCTTCTCCATTCGCTTCTACATGACTCAATGCAAAGTCTATTAGGATACTTTAACCTGTGCATCTGCACCCTCCTCTTACCAAATAATAAACTCTCTGAGAGTATGCATTGACATGTTTAGTTATTTTTATGCATGTCACATAATAAATTATATGTTTAATGTTTATAAAGTAAATACATTTTAGAACAACAGAACCTGTGAAATAAAAATAATTAATTAATAAATGACTCCTTCTACTGATGAAGGAAGTATAACCTGGGAAGCTGGGTTATTTATATAGATAGATAGATAGATGGATGGATGGATGGATGGATGGATGGATGGATAGATAGATAGATAGATAGATAGATAGGTAGAAAGATAGAAGCCACAAATGTTGCTTACACTCAATAAAAGATTGTAGATACTTTCAGAAGTCCTGCATGGATTTGGATGCTATAAATTTCTAAGGGCCTTACCAATTCTAAAATTCATTTGTTCATATCCATGGCTTATAGGTTAAAGCCTAAATGATTTAGACAGTAAAAGCCCATTCATGATGCAGTCCCTCCCAAATTCTCCAGTGTCCTCTGTCATTTACTTTTCTTTATGCTCAATTAAAGCAAAATCATGTGAAATTTCCTGAAAAGCACCAACATATTTCATACCTCTATGCCCTTGCCTCCACTGTAGTCTTCTTGTATAAGCCTGGTAAATAAGTTTATCTTTCAAATCAAGCCCATGTGAAACTTCCTCCCTCCCACTCTCTCCTCCATGTCACTCACCTACTGAGAAGCTTGTATTCCCTTATCTGTTCTGTACTGCTTTTGTCCCTTGCATGTAATTTATACTCATTTATCAGTTATTTATAATTATCTCTTCCTCCCACTAAAATGTAAGGTGTTTGCGGAAATGCCTCTGGAAAAATATATTTTTGATTTAGACCTCAAAAGCATAGGCAAAAAAAACAAAAGTAAACAAATGGGATTACATCAAATCAAAAAGCTTCTGCACAGCAAAAGAAGCAATCAGCAATGTTCAGAGAAAACCTAAAGAAGAGAGAAAATATGTGAAAACTACCCATCCAACAATGACTACTTAACCAGAATAGATAAGGAACTCAATTCAATTGCAAAAGTAAATAAATAAATACGATTAAAAAATGGGGAAATCAGCCAAACAGACACTTCACAAAAGAAGGTAAACAATTGGCTAAATGGTATTTTAAAATGCCCAACGTCACTAATCATCAGGGAAACTCAAATCAAAACAGCAATGAAATGTTACCTACATTTAGGATGGCCTTTATCAAAGAGTCAAAAATAACAAGCGTTAGATACGACAAGGAGAAGGGGGAATTCTACTGTATCATTCGGTGAGAATGTAAATTAATGCAGCCACCATGAAAAACAGCATGTAGGTTCCTAAAAAATCAAAAATAGATCCTCTAGAATGATCCAATAATCTCATTTATGGGTATATATTCTGGAAGTTTGTGTTTCAAAGAGGTATCTGTATTCCCACGTCTATTGTAGCACTATTTACAGTAGCCAGGATATGGAAACAACCTATGTATCCACCAGTAGATGAATAGATGTGCTAAATTTGACATATGTATTCAATGGAATATTACTTAGCTATATAAAAAATGAAATACTTTTGTTAGCACCAAATTGCTAATGAACAGAACTGGAGGCCATTGTGTTAAATGAAATAAGCCAAGCAAATGTGGAGCTGAAAACATTGGTCTTACGGACATAGAAAACAGAATACTTATTGTTTACCAGAGGCTGGGAAGGGTGGAGGAGGGCATGAAGAATAGTTGGGTAATGAGCACAAAATTGAAGTTTGACAGAAAGAATAAGTTCTAGTATTTGATAACACAATGGGGTGACAATAGTTAAAAATAATTTATTGTATATTTCAAAATAAATAAAAAGGACACTTAAAATAATAGCCAAACAAAGGAATGTTAAATGTTTGCGGTGATAAATATCCTAATAGTGTTGATTTATTTATTACACATTGTATATATGTTCTAGTCAGCCATAAAAAAATAAAATGGTGAACTAATACCTCTCGTATTAACCTGGGTGGAAGTGGAGACCATTCGTGTAAGTGAAGTATCACAAGAATGGGAAAAGAAACACCACATGTACTCAACATTCATTTGGAATGAATTGATCAACACTTATGTGAACATACAAAAACAACATTCATCAAAAATCAAGCAGGTGGGAGGGAGGCAGGAAAAGGGGATGGGCAAATTCATACCCAATGGACATGATGTGGGTGATGGGCACACTTGTAACTCAAACTATGCAAGAGCAATTTAAGTAACCAAAACGTCAGTACACCTGTAATATTCTGAAAAAGTGCATCACTTATATCCTGTATAGGTATTAATTTAAAATAATCAAATTTTAAAGATAAATAAGTAAAATGTAAGTTGCTGAAATGCAGCTCTCTTTTTCTTTGTATATCTAACTTCTACAAGTATTAAGGTGTTAGCAAGAAGTGAACTTCTAACAGTGACCTGGTCCAACTGTTGAATTTTATAAATTGAGACTAATTGCTTTAAAATTTTAGAATGCCATTTTTCTATTAAAATTTAATTGATGTTTTATTTAGAACTGTTAAAGTACAAACCAGAACATTCTTTCAGGTGAAATGAGTATCCTAGTTCAAATAATGCATTTGTGTGTCAGTTCAGTATTTATAAAAAAAATCATGCCTGTGAATAGCCACTGTACTCCAGCCTGAGCAACATAGTAAGACCCCATCCCTAAAAAAATAAAGAAAAAGAAAAAAATAATAATAATAATAAAGGCTCATAGCTGAAAATACATATTCTCATATGAATTGGCATTAAATTTGTTTTATTTTCTGCCTTGAACAGGAAAATCACATATTCTTTCTCAAAATCTTATTTGTATTTTTATGAAAAATTGATTTTACAGCATATATTTAGAAACCTGTATTTTCATTATCAAACTTTCAACTTGCCTGTTCCTACAACTTATCAATGTCTGTCAGTGGTTCCCTGTAAGTGGGAAGTGGAATGGAGCTAGACAAAAGACTCTGTTGTATTTTATTAAATCATTTTTCTCTCTCTATCTTTGTCCCTTTCTTGTGTTTTTCTCTTATTCATTAACAGTACTCTAGATGACATTATCTCTAAAATTATAAAAATTTAAGTACCATGCACTAACTGATTGCGCCACTGGAGCTCTAAATCCAATGTACTCAATTCTAATGTGAAGGCAGTAGATGATCTAATACCTAACTTCATAAAAGAAAAGCTCAAATTGATCCAAGGTGGTGGATAGGGGAATGCGGGAGCCAAGGATGGAAGGAGGGCAAGGGATAGAAGCTTATGTTGTATGACACACCTCTTGAAGGTGGGACACAAATATAAGAGGGACTTTACCTAACAAATGCAATCAATGTAACTTAATTCTTTGTATCCTCAACGAATCCCAACAATAAAAAAAATTATAAAAATAGTACAATAAAATGTATTATGATTTATGAATTTTTACTCTGACAATGCTACAGTTTTCTTGGAACATGAATTCTATGTTTTGATTGTAAGAATTCACCCTCCTGTCATTATATTTCACTAAACAATCATTGTAAATTTTTAAAAGTGTATATGCAATTATTATTTTCTTTCTTTTCCTCCAGGTGCCTAATTACTTTAGAGAAAATATTTGGTGATATATTTGAGAGCATAGGCTGTGACTGGAATACCTTAAATAGAAAGAAATAAAATTTCTTAATTGATATTTGATACTTAAAATAAAATCTTCAGTATTTTCAGCTACAAAGTAGTTCATAGATTCTCTATTTATAATCACACTAAAATTAGATGGTTTCTTAAGGGTTATTTACATAAGAATTAGAGAAAATGTATGTTGTCCGAATATGTCTTATGCAGAGAACTCCTTATACAGAATCTGAATAAAGCTATTACAATGACATCTACCAAAAAAGACAGATTTTTTTACATTAAAGTCTCAATATTTATTAGAATTTCTCTATACTTTTCAATAACTTACATTTTCTTATGTTTTGTAAAATAACTCAGTGTTTAACATGAACTTTGAAAATTTTTATTTATATCTATTTTTCTCCTATGTGATGAAAAATTAGCTATTCTTGCAGTTAACAAAGATCTAGAAACAATGCTGTGACATAGACTAGGTACTTGCTTATTAAAATCTCTTTACTTTTCTCAACAACACACCACTAAATTATATTTTCCATGTTTTCTTGCAGTTTTTAGGTTTCCCCACTCATAATTATTTATTCTCCATTTTCTTTTGTTTAAGCATGAATGTACAGGATCTGGAGGTGGGTTCTGGAATAGAGGAGCTATCAGACTATAAAGGCTTGGATCCCTGAATGACTATGAAAAACATAGGTCTCTAAATGACTATTCAAAGCAGGATCACAACCCAACTCTTCCAACTAAGGCTGAAGTAGGGCATATGCAAGAAATAAACGCTATTGGAGTTTGTTTTGTTGTACATCTTGGCCCATCATTTCTAACAGTAGTCAGATTCATTTTTTAATTCTATGAGAAAGCATTATCAGTATTTAACATTAAAAACATGAAATAACTACTTTTAGTGTAATTTGAATATGGTTTTAAACAAAAGATACTTGTCTCCAGCTAACCTGGGAATTTCTCAAAGACAAGAAAACAAAACAAAACAAAAACAAATCTTAGTCATCTTTGTCTTTTATGGCATCTGACATATAATGGGAAATAAATAATTTAATTAAACATGTGGGTTATTATAAAAGTTTTGAGATACATAAAAATTAGGAAACATGAGATCCATGTGATGGAAAAAAATAAAGTCCACCCAGCAACATCCATAACCCACGCAAACTGAAACTTGCTGGGGTGAATCA
Source organism: Loris lydekkerianus (assembly GCA_963574355.1). Taxonomy (NCBI): domain Eukaryota; kingdom Metazoa; phylum Chordata; class Mammalia; order Primates; family Lorisidae; genus Loris; species Loris lydekkerianus. The sequence continues at coordinate 56,188 of CAUYPK010013095.1, forward strand.
GAAAGGACATGTTTCTCAGAAGTAAATGAATGAATCATAACACAGTCTGTGTGAAAACTTTGGTAGTGACCTAATTAAGTACAACCACTAAAACCCAGGAACCAATCAAATGACAATTAAAAGCAGCAGATAACTGCAAGAAGCAGTAGATTATCAACTTCTGATATTTCTCAGGCAAAATTTTGCTTGAAATAGGTGACAAAGATGTGATAAATTATTAAAGCTTATTGAATTGCATCAATTATAAAAGTCAACACACAGAGACTCTGGTCCACAGAGATGGCAACAGGAAGCCTACCCCATGATTTTACTTATTCTACTAGTGGGTAATATATTCAAAGCAAGACAGGTACTAGTTAACAATTTCCATTTTATTCTAAATATTTAGAAAGGTTTAGGTTTTGTATTTGAATTCCAATTGTAGTTGTGGCAAGTAATGTGACATTGGGTTTTATATATTTTCTTGTTGTATAAACTAGAAAAGGAGGAAAGAGAAAGGAATTGTGGTAACCTTGGGGAGGTGGGAGTGAGAAAGAGAAATACAGAGGGAGAGAGACATAAAAAGGAAAAGAGATAAAAAGATTTTATAAAAATGAAGACATTAGGCACTCTAGCTTTGAAAATATTCTGAATATATATATTTACATTTTCATAACAATAGTCATCAAGTGTATATACTGCTTAATTTCAAATGTAGGAAAAAATGAAAACAATTAACATTTTATCCAAATATAATTCTAGCAGAACAGATTAACATGTTGAACAGATAAGAAACAATTCGTTCTAAATTGTGTCAGGATGCAATAGATGGAAAATAGGCTTTTTTCAGGTTTTGAGGTGTAAATGTATTCACTTAATCATTCAGTTGGCAAACAAATAATTTACTTGTCTCATAGTAAATCTCAACCTTTTCTAGTGATGTATCTCTAGACATATCTCCCTCGGGGCTATGAAAATGTGTCCTATTTTATGTTTATAAAATAAATTATTTTCTCAACTGGAAACAAAATGTTAGAAATAGCTAAATAAGCATGATACTTAAATAACTTAGGGTGCAAATATACACACAAAAAATTGATTTTTCCTTTTTAATTAATTTAAGATGTTGGCATTTATTCACAAAGGAATTATTAGATTGGTGCCATAATGTAAGATCTAAACAAAATAACTCAGGTGTAGATAGTGTCAGCTGATTTTTTTTATGATTAGCTTTTTCTCACTATCTATACTTCAAGTAACTAAAAAAAGTGTATTCATGATTCCTCTTTGTATGCCCCTTTGCTTGTATTCCTTCCCGTGTTTCAGTAACACCATGGCGAGTTGTCAACAAAAAAAGGTGAAGGGATGAGATGTCTTGGTAGACTTCCAAAGATGTGGAGGTCCATGGAAGATGACATAGCATCCCCTGAGAGGTTACCCGGTACAGGTGTTTTAACAAGATGGGAGTCTCAGAGCTGAAGCTAGAAACAGGATGTCTGCGCATGCGCAGAGTGAGAGAGGGTGTGAGGGCCTGGAGCAGGGAGCGTGGAGTCCCACTTGGAGCAAGATGAGAAGGTTGCAGCTCCAGAAGGCTACCTGGCTGGAGTAGTGGGCTGAAGACAGGTCCAGGCATGATTGCTTGGAAGTTCCACGCACAGTTTTGGAGCCTGCATAAGGTAAGGAAGGAGGCTGCCTAGCAACAGGCTGATGGGAAGGTACAGGCGCAGAATATTAAGCCAGAGAAAGGAAATTGTCTAGTGAGGGATCATCTGGTAAGGGCGTGAACATCCAAGTATGGTGAGAGGGTGTCTCCATAGCAAGAAACAGGCTCTTGGTTTATGTCCTTTTTCATTTCGTCAGCAAGTATTTACGGACCATCTACCATGTCTTATATTCTACTTCCTAGAAATATTAATAGAATTATAAACCAGTACAGGGACTATAGTGGGTATTATTTACTTATTTTTCTCCCTATAGTACATAATAAGTGAAATAATAAAAAATAAGCTTATAGTGCACAATAAGTGCATAATGTAGTGAAGAATAAGTGCATAATACCAACTATTGTGCCTGAATTGAACCAGGGAAGTCCACAATGAGAAGACACTATTTGAGTAGGCCCAAAATGAATAAAGAAGGACACCATTTGGAATTTGGGAAGAAATAGATAAATTCAAGAATATATTTTGATAGTGTAGATGAATAATATTTTCATATTATAATCCTTGGCTTATTTTGTTCTTTTATGTAGAAATTATATCAAAATAAGAGACCTAATTAGGGTTTTTAAATTCTATCTAGGGGGTTATTACTTTGACTTGAAAAACTTAGTTTTGGCACAGTGTAGAACTTGAAATATGGATAGATATCATTATCTAATACATGAATGAAATTCTACTCTTACAAAACCAAATGATGCTATTTGGAAATACTCCGTGCACTGGTCAGCATTTCCAACACATGTGGGAAGATCTAGGATTTCCACTCCCTGCATGTGTTTAGTGTGTCACCCTGGACATCTGCTAATGTTGAACATCTGCTTTTTGTTTTCATTGAAAGATGTTTCGTTTGGACTGCCAAGGAGAGAATGGGGTCATTAGTTACTCTACCATGTGAAGTTATCCAGCAGATTATCATTGTATGAGGAATAATAATGCCAGAAAAGCCATATGCACTACAATTAATCCTAAAGTTCCCTCACCCTGAGAGTAATTACAGGCATGATTTCAAAAGAAATTGCCAAGCCATCACAAACTGCCAAGAAAAAACAAAGTAGTTTTATATAGTACACCCAGGAATCATTGCAAACTAGTGTTTTCTGCACACTGAAGTAAAAACATAAGTAATGAACAAGGTAAGATACTTATGTGTCTGCTGAATTACCCAGTGTTTAAATTATGTTTAGTGCCATTTCAGTTCATCCATTTGCTGAAAATGAATAATCTGTGTAATTTACCATCAATTTATTTGATTTTTAATTTAATTAGCACCAGTCATTGTCCAATCATATTGAACAACTAAAAACTTACTATGATATGTGAAAGACTATGTTCAAGAAGGGAAATAAATTGTTATACATTATATGATGTTTATAATTTTATTATGTGGGATAAGTTTTGAAACCCAAATCACTACCATTTGAATTATTTTGATACCATATCAATTATTTTGATATTCATATACTGTAAGGTATAATGATAGGTTTTGAAATTAATAGTTGGGATGTTAGTAGGGTACACCTTTTCTTGTTTAAGAAATCTGTATATTCATGTATTTAATTTGGTTCTTCTAAAACAGTGGTTCTCAACTTTCCTAAGGCCATAAAGTATTTCCACTGTTAAAAGGGGGTCGTGACCCACAGGTTGAGAACCACTGTTCTAAAACATCTACAATGTAGCAGAAGCATAATCATGTCCTTCTAAAATGTAAACATGCCATTAGAACTTGATAACTAAAGCTCTGGGAGAAATTACTGTAGATAGTTATTTTTTAATTTTTATGTAAATATTATGTAAACATTTATCTAAATATGTGTGTAGACACATTCGCTCATGCTCACAATTGTAATTTGAAAGCATTAAAACAAAAGGATGATATTTACAGAACTAATCGAATAATGATTTTACTATTACATAGCACTATAAATATCATGTTGGTCAAATCTTCATTTAAAAAATGGGGCACAGTCTAATTTCACAATTCTTCTTTTTACCAGTTTTCTTTTTTATAAAATGGTAGTTTTATTAAGATTCAAGATTGCCTGGGAAGACCGTATATGTGTATTGAGGGATGGGGGCTGTGTCTTGCTTTATGTAAGTATAACTAAGCTATACTCCCAAAGGTCATCATACACACATACACACACCATATATATGCTAATTATTTATTATAAATACCAATAAAACAATCTTTTCAGACTCAGTGTTTCTTTGAAGGTCTGACTTTCTTCCTTGCATCTGATGAATTGCTCAAATAAGTTTCCTCATTTCTTTTAACCATGTGCCTATTCACCTCCTCTGTTACTATGAATATTTCCAGCTTCCCACAACTACATACGTTCAAGGTATGCTTTGATTAATAATTTAGTGGTTGAAACAACAGTATGTAATAAAAAAAAACTGAAAACAAACCTGGTTCATTTAATGAAACTAATCTCATGTTCTTTTGTAGGAGGATGTCAAAAATGTGTATCTACAAGAGGAACTGCAAAAGGATTGGGAAGAATTCAAGGTATAATATATGTACTAACAATATTTATGAGATAACAATTTGTTCTTTCCTTAGAATATATTCATGCTTTATAAAGTTATTACTAATTTAATTAAGGTAGAATATATTAAATTAGTGATAACTTCATAGGTATGAATATTAAAGAAATAAAATTATTATAATGAATGGATATTAAAGAAAATATTTTTACTAAAAATACATTCTTCGCATCTTTAAATCTTAATACAGTATTGAAATAGCCACGTAAAGTCAATGTAGATGGAAGAATATGCATTAACTATCTACAATGTGCTAAGCAGTTTATATATGTCATCTCATTTAAATCATATAACAATTACTGTTTTTCTTATTTTATGAAAGAAGTCACCAAGGGGTGGAGAAATTAACTTATTCAAGTAACACAGATAGTTAATATAACTGCCAGTAATCCAAGCTGGGTTTGCCCAGTTCCACATATTAGTGAGTTTTGTGCAATTGTAGGATGCTTTATCAGGGGGTCATACAGTGCAGTTAGCAAGTGAGGGTGAAACAGACTTTTATAAGGGTAACTTTTTTTTCAGACATCTCAACCTTGGGCTCTGGGTCTGGGGCACCACAATGCTGTGCATCTTTAGTATGACGATAAGTCCCTTGTACGTCCTTCTTTCATGTTGTACATGTGTAGGCTACGGTAGAGACACTGACCCACTTTGTAAGAAGGAGTATGGCCAAGAAACTTTCTGAACATTGTTTTCTGTTTAGAGGAGAGCAGTGGAACAATGAGTGGGACGGATTCCCATGTGAAAGTGCTGCCTCCCATAAGCATCTGCAATGATGCAAACTCTGGCAGGATGGCAGTTTGCTCTCACTTTGATAAAATTCTAATTCTGTCTTCCTTGTGAGCCAATTCTGAGGAGTTTGTACATATTTTTGTCACTGAGAGTTCTGATTTGGATCTCATCTAGATTTGAATTTTCCCAAATATTATATAATTTACTAAAATATTAAGCCTATGTTTGTTATTAAAGTATATAAATATTTTTTCCTTTTAAATTCTAGATTTTTCTTAAATAAAATTTCTCTTTTTTTAAAAAAAAACTCCTATACATAAATTTAAATAAATAAATAAAATATTTTTATACTTTCCGATTCTTCTTAGGAAGCTTAAATATCATTTTTCAATTGCATGCAATCTTGTAATAATTTTGCCTCTAGCAACCTTTCCTACCCTACTGAATTACTTCCACTTCTCTGAAAGGCCTCTCTCTCTCTTGCTGAAAAACTTTTACCTGAAATAATTCATAATTACTTATTGTCCACTTCATTATTGTACTATAATTTTAATAAGAAATGATAGTGACAGGAATGTTGCTGGCCACACAATAACAACTTAATGTTTATTTATGTTGAGTGAATGAATGACATACCTATCATCAGTAGATGCTATTACTGATGAAGTAACCTAGAATAAATGTGCCATAACTTTATTCATATTACCCCAAATCTCTGGGAAAGGAGGCCGCCCAGCAAATCTAGGAGCTCAAGTTTCATTCAAGCTGTTGTTTCTTTAATGATACCCTGATGTCAGACCTGTTATCACAGGTTTACAGAATCATTCAGGGAGCTTCTAGCAAGTTATACCAGCCTCTCAGATTTATCAGAATAATTGTGAGAGCAGTTTATGAAGAGCAACCCATAAAGTTGTACCTGAAGATTGGTGTTTTTATTCTAAGTCCTGAGATTTAGATTATTTGCCAACTCTAAGTTCATTTACTGCAAGAATGCTTGTTGCTTGTTACCTGCCATTTGGCGATTACTTCTGGCAGGACATTCATGCTAGAGCCAAGGAGTTGTCATGGTGTCAGCCTTGATTTCTGTTATTCCTATAGTGTATCCATGAGGGAATATTGGAACACCTAGACATTTGGGGGGGGGGGGGAAACTGTTAGAATGAGCACATCAGATTTCATGCAGACATTATACATCTTATTAACAAGAAGAGATTGTGAGCGTTCATGAGCATACTTTCTAGCCTAGCAGCCCTAAGCCTTATAAGTACTCCACAGACATTTTTTTGACTGATTTATAAAAACTGGAACTAAGCAAGAATTAGTTGGAAGGAGTATAGAAAAATACATAGTCAGGCACAGTGTTGTGTTAATCAATGTTTATTTTTATTTATTATTAAATCATAGCTGTGTACATTAATGCAATCATGGGGCACCATGCACTGGTTTTATAGACCATTTGACATATTTTCATCACACTGGTTAACATAGCATTCCTGGCATTTTCTTAGTTATTGTGTTGAGACATTTATATTCTACATTTAGGAAGTTTCACATGTACCCTTATAAGATGCACCGCAGGTGTAATCCCACCAATCACCCTCCCTCCGCCCATCCTCCCCCCTCACGCCCCTCCCTCTCTCCCTTCCCATATTCTTAGGTTATAACTGGGTTATAGCTTTCATGTGAAAGCCATAAATTAGTTTCATAGTAGGGCTGAGTACATTGGGTACTTTTAATCAATGTTTAACAAACAACTTCTCCCAGACCTCTCAATTTATAGAATTTGTCAGTTTTCAAGGTGTAAATATTGCCATCATAGCCAATTTCAGGTCTCCAGAATGATGTCATTGTATGTACAGTTGGAAAGAGATGCACACAGTCAGCTCTCGGGGGATGTGAGCCAGCTTCAGCACACCACTGGTTCCTCCGAGTTTATGCACTTGTACAAATTTGATTTGCCAGTTTTCCTCCCAACCTTTTATCTTTATGACACATCTATGCAGTTTTGTTTTCCTACCCTTCCAGCACATATCCTATTTTGACTCTGATATTTGTATTAATATATTCCTTGACTGCTCCTAACCAATTTTGGATCCTAGTCTTCCTTCAAGCCATATGTTCTATGAAACAGTCCCTGATTGCATATCACCCCCACTGATCGTCCTCTCTTAATAAATATGTGTGGTCTATAATTTATAGTTAGGCACTTGGGTATGTGGCACTTGACCTATTATTTGCTAATGGTTTATACATATGTCTCTTGTTCTCTCTCTCTCTCTTTTTTTTTTTTTTTTTTGAGACAGACCCTCAAGCTGTCACCATGGGTAGAGTGCTGTGGCTCTCTACCCAGCACTCTACCCAGCTCACAGCAACCTCAAACTCATGGGCTCAAGGGATTCTCTTGCCTCTGCCTCCCAAGTAGCTGGGACTACAGGCACTCGCCACAACGCCTGGCTATTTTTTGGTTGCAGCTGTCATTGTTGTTTGGCGAGCCCAGGCTATATTCAAACCTGCCAGCTCAGGTGTATGTGGCTGGTGCCTTAGCCACTTGAGCCACAGGCGCAGAGCCAGTTCTCTCTTTAAATATATTTTTAATGCACCTGTGAGAGGAGATTATACAAACTAAAATAGCCTGAACACATTGGGAAACCTAAGACAATACCTATTTAATGTTAACTTAAATATATAACTAGAAAAATAGTTTGAAAGATGTTTTTCTAATATTTTTATAGGTTTTGTTTTCATATATTTAAAATATTTGAATTATTTTAAAGATTTGAATTAAAATGGATAGGATGATAAGAGTTACAGATTATATATACTACGCAAGTTCATTTCCATAAAATGGATTTTCATTAATCTAATCACCATTAAATGAAATATTAAAATTTTATAGATCAGAGTAGAAATTTTGAATCAGAGTAGAAATGCATTATAGCATAAAAATAACTGAAGCAATAAAAGCACTAGAAAACATGAGAATGAAATTACTTTTCCAAATATCTGAAGTAATCACTCCATGTTAACTTTCAAACTATAATAAATTTTTAGTGTAATCATTTAGTAGATTGTAGAAATAAGCATACAAAAATAATGGACTCTGCTCTCATCCATAACTATAATTTTCTCAAAGGTTAAATATTTTTATGATTTGAGAAAGTGGTCCAGTAGGCATACTAAATGGTCAGTGATAGTTGTTAAAATGTAGTAAGTTTATTTTAATAAATCTTTACTCTTAATAAGCATATTAAATTAATAAAAACTATTAACTACTTGTGACCTTCAAGAAGAGAAAAAGTGGACCCAATTTTCACACATCTCCAAATTGTGTCATAAAAGCAGAACTCAAATAACTGCAAAAATACCTACAGAGAAAGCACATCAACAAAATCATTTGACTTATGTTATAGTCTATATAAGTTACTAATAAATCCAGATCTGAAAACACATAATTACATGGAAAAAACAATTTCAAATAAATAAAAATGCCCAAAATGCCCTAGTAAAACATACATTTTTGATTATTGAAAGGTTTATATTAGCATTCACACCAAAGAAGAGCAAAATTAAGTATCTTTTCTAGGCTATCTTTCAATAGTTCCTTCAGTTTCCCTCATAAATTTTATTTTCCTTTCCTTTATTCATGTTGTTTCTTTCTTCTAGACCCTCAGTTAATAACATGAGACCATTAAATTAAATTTCACTTATTATGTTTAAGTCTCTAAATACCAAGTTATTACATTAATGGACCTGTTTGCCTTAAGCTAGTCTTTACGACCAAAATGGAATATATTATTGAAAAATGAAATGGTCATTTTGCTCATTATATAAACTACTGGTTGACCTTTTTATCATGAAATTTATATTTGTTCATTCTTCCCACTGAGATTATTATGAAAGAAACATTAATTATGAATCTTCTAAACTGTATCTATAGCTTTTATATGGAGAATTGAAGCATTTTTTAATCTCTCAATTATTTGCGAGCATTTTTTCAGGGTTGAACTTGTCTTTCTGTTGGTCTCCTCCTCTGAATTTTAGGAATTTAGGCTCCTTGAAGATAGATAAGATTTCTTTGTTTACGGAGAAGTGCATTGTATCAAGCACAAAAATGAAATAATCCATAGTCAGTCCTTCAGTAAGGGTGTTAAGTCATGAAAATGAAAATGGATGAATGCATGGATAATTCAAAATATGGAGAGAATAAAATAGCGGTTCACGAGTGCAGGTGAGAGTGTAGGAAATGGGGACGAAGGTCAAAGGGCAAAGTAGCAGGTATGTGGAAGGAAAAGTGTAGAGACCTAGTGCAGGATGAAGATGAGAGTTAATACACTCATGTGGAGTTGGGGTTTCTAAGGAAGTAGGCTCTCATCTCTCTTATCACAAAAATAAAAATAGCTGTGTGAGACAATATGTTAATTTAGTTTGCCATAGTAGCCATTTTATTATCTGTTAATGTGTCTTACTTCCTATAACATCATGTTGTAAATCTGAAATATACATAATGGCTTTTATTTAAAAATCCAAATGATTCATTGCATCCTGAAATGTATAAATGAAGACCAAAGTGCCTATTGTTTACTAATATATCATGAGCAATCCTTTTGTCTAGCTAAGTAGCCAGGAATAAACTTAAAGGAACAATCCCTATCTTTATAGATCTCTTGGGTCTCTCTAAGAGGAGATACAAAAATTATAAAATTAATGCATGCGTGAACAAATAGATGCATAATATTGCAAGATGTGCTCTAAAGAGGGCTATGAAAGAACTAGGCATATGAGAGGGAATAATAAGCTCATTTCACATTTTTTTCTTTGTATTATCTAAATTGGCTTTATGTATGTTGCTTAAGACAAAACCTAGAGTCCTTGGCTATTTTTAGTTAATTTTGTAACTTTTGATGCCATTTTATTTAGTGCTTTTGGTAATTCTTTGTATTTCTCTTTTTATTTGTATGTATAAGTGTACATATATATCAGGTCCACTAAATTATTTATAGAGATAGTTGGGTATATAAATTTAGCAATGGAAAAATAATTCTACAGATTCATCTACTTTCATCAGATTGAAATGTCCTTCAATTCAATACATTATTTGAAATATGCTTACTAAGAGCTGATGATACATGAGGAACTTTTCTAGTTTTATTTCTTCTTCTTTATACTGAATTATTTTGTAAATGTGCAAGTTCCAAGCTATTCCTTTTTCTTTTAGAGTTTATAATTATATTTTTTGATTTCAATATATGCTGTGTAGTAGTAACATTATACAGGTTAGTAACATTATACAACTCAAAGTACTATATTCTAAAGGAAGCAATTGTAATGTCCTTATTTTTCTTTTTCTGAAAGCAATTTTAATATTAATGTACATTATAAATAGTGATGTCTTACTAGAATATGGGAGTGAATATTGTGAATATATTTGTGATTCTTTCTTCAAAGTAAAACCCACACTTTAATTTCTCAATATAAAGATATGAGCATTTCTCAAGACCAAGAGTTATTCAAAAGTTGTTTAAAACAGTGGTCAATAATGTAGCACCTGTCTACGTTGTACGTAGGTCAGTTGCATTTATTATGTTTATCTGTGGTACAAGGCTGAAATATTCAAGCTTGTGAGTCAGGGCAACAGAACAGAAAAGTGAAGTCAGTTCCAACTAGAGGGTGATTTCATATAAAATGGAGAGTATGCCATTACCTAAATTTTGAAGTGACAAGCCAGGATATCAATCTTCAAAAGGGGAAAAAAAACCTTGAAGTCCTTGTAATGAGATGATGTTCTGGAATTTATTGCTTGTCTGGTTGTTTATTTTGAATTTAGAAATCCAAGCCTGACATAGAGTATAAAGGAAATATTGACATATGATTCTATATGGCAGGTTTAACATGGAAAAGGCTAAGCAAATGTGGATTCCATTCCACAAATGGAATCGCTTAATAGGCACAACCTGTATTTTAGAAATCAGGGGGTACACCCTGGGTAAGGGGTGGCAATGATGTTTGTTGTCTGTGATTCACAATAATTTCTCGAGTACCAGAAGATGCATGTGAGTTCACCAAATAATACTCATGTGGTGTGCATATCAATAAGAAAATGACTTCCAGATCTCATCGTCATGGTGTAACAAGATAACCATATAGGCCATAAAAACCTGCTTTACAGAGTCAGAGCTATGCATAAACTGTGATTGCAGCAGGAGGCTAAGTCTACTGAGTAATCTTTTTTTCTTTTTTTTTTTTTGAGGCAAAGTCTCAAGCTGTAGCCCTGGATAGAGTGATATGGTGTCACAGCTCACAGCAACCTCAAACTCTCTTAGGCTTAAGCAATTCTCTTGCCTCAGCCTCCCAAGTAGCTTGAATTACATGTCTTGAGCCAGTGCGACAACGGGAATTGAACCAGAGTGGAATTGGTGGGGAATGAGGAAAATACAGCATGAGAGAAGACACGAAAACAAAGGATGGGACTGGGAGGATTGACTGAGTTGATGGCTACAGCCAGCACCAAAGCAAAATTAGGTTTATTTTATACTATCTGTACAGGGTTCTCTACAGAGAAATAGCATAAACAATATAAAAACTATAAACAAAAAACACAATTTTGGTCTTACAGTACAATTAAAACATATAACTGACTTTAATAAAAACAAATCATCATATTAATGATTTCTACTCAACTTCATTAACATATAACAAGAAGAAAACAAAACAAATTAATAAAACAAAAAATATATAAATTAATAGTTTCTATTCAACTTCATTAACATATTACAAAAAATAAAAAGACAAAAATCACAAAGATCTCTGCATTCTCTGAATGTTCCCCAGGTTGTGAGGGCCCTGCCAGTCTCACAGCCCACTCCCCATACCTATAATCCCCTGCCACACGCCCAGCTCATTTTTGGTTGTAATTGTCATTGTTGTTTGGTGGGCCCAGGCTGGATTCAAACCCATCAGCTCCAGTGTATTTGGCAATGCCCTAGCCACTTGAGCTATAAGTACCCAGGCAACTGAGTTATCTTTAAATTACCAATAAGTTTTTTTTTTTTTTTAATTATTGTTAAATCATAGCTGTGTACATTAGTGCAATCAAGGGGTACAATGTGCCGGTTTCATATACAATCTGAAATATTCTCATCACACTGTTCAACATAGCCTTCATGGCATTTTCTTAGTTATTATATGTAGACATTGGTATTCTGCATTTAGTAAGTTTTGCCTGTACCCATTCTAAGAGCACCATAGGTGTGGCCCCACAAATTACTCTCCCTCCACCACAACCTCCCCACTTCCTTCCCCTCCCTTGGCCCTTTCCCCATATTCTTGTGCTACAGTTGGGTTATAGCCTTCATATGAAAGCTATAAATTAGCTTCAGAGTAGGGCTTAGTACATTGGATACTTTTTCTTCCATTCTTGGGATACTTTGCTAAGAAGAATATGTTCCAGCTCCATCCATGTAAACATGAAAGATGTAAAGTCTTCATCTTTCTTTAAGGCCGCATAATATTCCATGGTGTACATGTACCACAATTTCTTAATCTATTCGTGGGTCGATGGGCACTTGGGTGTTTTCCATGACTTAGCAATTATGAATTGGGCTGCAGTAAACATTCTGGTATAGATGTCTTTGTTATATTGCGATTTTTGATAATAATAAGTTTATATATGCAAGCAAAGTTTATGAATAATTCATAAACATCTCCTAAAGAAAATAGATATCCATGGGCAAACAGGTAGAGGCATATCTATAGCTATAACTGTATTATGAACACATTTAGGAGGCACTTATGTTGTGAATACTATGCATTTATTTATAATTAGACTCATATACTTCAAAGACCAAAAAATATTAAGTGTATAAATAAACTATTTAATTTCCTGAATACGAAAGCCATTTGCTATTTGATGGCCAAATCCAACAACTGCCTTGCAGCCTGCTTTTACTGCAGGTGAAACTCATCTTCATTGCTGCACCTACTTTTGTGATGCTGAGATTTCCCATTCCTCAACTGCTGCTTTTGATAAAAGCCATAATCATCTGGGAAATATGGATGTAGTTTCTGGAGAGAGCTGAGACCTTCTGAGAAAGAATCATCTGCTGGGCCAAGTTGTGTCATCAGAAACTCATGGGCAATTCACACTGGAATAGTTGTCTGGGGGTGTGGAAACATATGGACAGATTTTACCCTTTGTGTTTACTTGGCAGTCTTTGTCCTTGCCACTCACTGCATTGTTTTATAACACTGACATCTTATAGGATTCACGTGGCTGGGTTCTTAATAGAAAAACTTGCTAGTTTTCATAAGACTGGGGAAGGAAAGAATGGATAGGGAGGTTGTTATAAAGTTTTTGTCCATTTTCAAACCAAGCAATAAATCTAAAAAGCCCTGTGTCCAATATAAACCACTGATAAAGACATATGGAAGTGTTCAAATTAATTTTCCAAGGCAATGGAAAAAAATACAAGTGCTATGACTCAGCTTCTGCAGTTTCCCTTTTTGCTCCATAGAATCTCCCCTGCTTGCTTTCTTTTGCTCACTCTTTCAAATGATATGGTTCAATTTGCCACCCACTAAAACTCATTAATTATAATTCCTTTCTGATCTTTGCTGCCAAACATTCATATTGTCTAGCTAAAGCAAAATGCTGTAAGGGAGAAGGAGTTTCTGACACATGCTGCAACATGGAAGAACCTGGAAGGTAGCATGCTATGTCAAGTTAGACACAGGAGGACAGAGGGTAGGATTCCGCTTACAGGAGGTACCTGCAATAGATCAAATCTGTCTCAGATTCATAGAGACGGAAGATAAAATTATGGTTGCCTAGGATGGGGGTGGAGCAGGATGGAGAGTTACTATTATGAATGGGTATAGAATTTCAGTTTGGGATGATGAGAAGGTTCTGGTCAGAAATGGTGTGATAGTGATAGAACAAGTGACTGTACTTGATGCCACTGAACTGCATGTTTAAATAGAGTTAAAATGTTGTGTTTGTTATATGTATTTTACCATATGAGAACAGAAGAGCAGGGAGAGAGAAAGAATTAAAATGAATGGGCATAAGACAAGTGAATACATTTTTATTCTAACACCTTAATTTTGAGAAGGATTTTTTTCTATTTTATCTTCAATAATGCAAACTTAAAGGCTTAAACTACACAAGTAGTAAAACATCTCATTCCAAGGCTAACAACACAAGAAATCAACATAACTTAACTCTGATTATCCATCAATTTAAATTTTCAAGAATGTTCATCTAACAAAGTAAATAAGAATACAAAGAATAAAGTGAATGTTACATCCAATTTTACAGCTCTCAGCAACCTTGTGTTTGTAATGGGACTTTAATGAGAGAATATTTGCAATTAATCCAGAGAAGAGGAGGGTATAAGGAATGGTTTTTTGTAGTGGGTAGGAGATGCAAAGGGGTATTTAAAGAGCTTTATACAAATTTTTAAAGAATTAGGGTTTCATATGTTCCACAAGAAAGACAGCCTGAGTTAGCGCCCTCGTAACGGTCACAGAGGTAACACACTTCATAGAATAACTATGTGGTGGGTGGAAGGACCTGGACCACAGGTCTCACAAGTATCGTATAAGCTAATCAAGGGTACATGTTGGATCTATTAAATATAGAGTATAAATGTCTTAACACAATAATTAAGTAAATGACACGAGGTATATATTAACCAGTGTGATGTAAGCGTTACTAATTCTATATGAAATCAGCACATTGTACCCTATAAATGCATTAATGTATACACGATCTATGTGTTTATGATTTAATAAAAAAAACTTTTTTTAAGTTAAAATATAAATTATTTATTTATTTAGATAAATAAATAAGATTTAGATGTTTGGGCCAAAGCAGCACATGTCACCAGTGACCATGAAAAAGACAGATGTTCCTCCTCAAAGGTTCAGGTTGCATTAGACACTTGATATTGGCCCTAGAAATCAATACCTGGAGAAACACCCAATTTTACCTAAAGTCATGGGAATTACACAATGTCCTGCTGATTGATTATTGAATCAATGATGAAATTAAGTTGGAACTCAAAAGCTTCCTCCAACTGAATGACAAAGGGGATAAAAGTTGTCAAAAACTGCAGATTCAGCAATAGCAATCCTCAGGGAAAAAATTCATAGTCTTAAATGCCTTCAACAAAAAGACAGAACATAAATAAACAATCTACTGGCACGTCTCAAGGAACCAGAAAAGAGAGAGCAAACCAAACCACAGCAGAAGAAAGAAATAACTAAGGTCATTGAAAAAGTAAATGAAATCGAAAATAAGAAAATAATATATAAGATGAATGAAACAAAAAGTTGATTTTTTGAAAATATAAACAAAATCGATAGACTTCTTGATTAACCTAGATTCCTAGATTAACCTGGAATAGAAGAGAAAAGACCTTGCTAAACTTCATCAGAAATGAAATAGGAGATATTACAATTGACACCACAGAAATATAAGACAAAATATCGTCTGTGAATACTATGGAACTTTTATACACATAAACTCAAAAATATAAAAGGAAATGGAAAAATTCCTGGAATAGCACAATCTCCCAAGACTCAGTCAGGAAGAAATAGAATTCCTGAACAGACCAATAATGATCAATGAGACTTAAGCAGCAATAAAAAATCTTTGAAGTAAAAAACAAAAAAGCCCTGGGGCCAGGCATGGTAGCTCTAGCCTGTAATTCTAGCACTCTGGGAATCCAAAGTGGATGGATCACTTGAGCTCAGGATTTTGAGACCAGTGTGAGCAAAAGTGAGACCCCATCTCTATTAAAAATAGAATAAATTAGCCAGGCATCATTCTGAGTGCTTGTAGTCCCAGCTTTCTGGGGAAACTGAGGCAGGAGGCTTGCTTGAGCCTAGGAGTTTGAGGTTACTATGAGCTAGGCTGATGCCAAGGCACTCTGCCCTGGGCAAGAGAGTGAGTGAGACACTGTCTTAAAAAGAAAACAACCCACAAACATATAAAACAACAACAAAAACCCTGGGTTTATAGCTGAATTTTATCATATTTAATAAGAACAGTTGGTACCCATACTGCAGAAATTATTCCATAGTATCAAGAAGGAGGGAATCCTCCCCAACTCATCCTTGAAGCCAGTGTCACCTTGATACCAAAACCAGGAAAGGACACCTCAAAAATAAAAATTGCAGATAAATGTCCTTCATGAATACAGTGCAGAAATCCTCAATATATAAATGGAATGGAAGTGATAATCCAAGAGTGACTAAATTCAATTTCCTAAAAGTCCAGACAGTGAATTTTTGGAGTAGATTAAATTTAATTGATAAAAATAAAAGTAGTGTTTCTTTTCCATACTCTATGGAAGGTTAACATTTCGGACTATTGATAAGCTTACATTTTCTGAAGAAATCTTTCCATCAATTGTGTCCAACTATATTTTGATAACTAGATAGTTAAGAAATGGGAGCCATGAAATTTGTAAAATACCTTTTTAACTTAACTGCCTATTAGGTCAGAATTATTTTGGTGCTAAAGTATAAAAACTTCTATTCAATTACTATTCCTACATTATTATTATTTTCTTCTGTCCTTTTGCCTGGCTTTATAGGTCTTCCTTGTTTTTATTGTATCTTTTATTATAAATCATCTCTAATCATTTTTTAAAATAGAGCAATATAAATAAAAGATAAGGTGATATAAATCAGTTTGACATTCATTTTTAAAAACTGTGTTTTTGTTGGTATTTGCTTCTAAATCTGTGATTCATAGTCCATATTGACATGTTTCTCTGACATTTATTCTTTTTGTCAACATATTTATTTGTGTTTCACTTTAAGTCATTATTCTCAGATTATAAATAGTGTGTGATTGTTGAGCCATTTACTCAAAAAGGATTGTGCTATATTAGAGATTTTATATTATGGTAACATGAAAAGAAGAAAGGAGACCAAATTGGATTCAAATATCTTCTTTACCATTGTTGAGCTATATTATTTAACATCTCTAAGCCTTAATTTGGGATTTTTAACCTATGGAATACTTGTTCTATATGTGCTTATGTTCAGATTATAATGCAACAACTTATTCCTGTATGATACCATACATCTCTTTGTAGCATATGTATATATTAATGCTGCTATTTACATTCAATGTTATATAAAAATTAAAAGTATCCTCAACCATTTAGATATTATTCTTAGGTATCTACTTACTTCAGAGATTCTTTGTGTGTGTTCTTTTTTAATTAGTACAGTTTTTAATTATTCAAGTTTCATGAAAAAGATTAACAATATGATGTGTTATTTTTTCCTTTGTACCACTGGAATGGAAAATAATCAAATAGTAGGGTAAGTGGGGAAAAAGGTATACCAATTCTTCAAATGAAGAAAGGTGGTATAAGAATTAAATTAACATACTGCACAAAATAGTGTAAGTTTATTGAACTAAAAAAAATAAAAATTATTCTATATAATATTCATTTTCATATTCATTATCTGAAGCCTAATATATTTTCAGCTTAACTTTATTACCTTTCAAATTAAATTAATGCTAACTTGAATATAATTTATTTCATAGTTGTTGTATGAACACGTTTTAATAGTTGCAAAATATCTCTTTTCTAAGAATTAAAATTTAATTATATTACTATATATTTAAGTTACATTGTAATGTAATTATTGACAGCTCTTGGAGTCAGCAAGTTTTTTAATATAAATTGCCTTAATGTCTTCATCTAAAAATCAATCAAATGTTCTCCATGTTTTGGGGTCATTATGAAGGTTAAATGAGAGAGTAGGCAGTCAACACAAATTTATGCCTTTTCCTATTTATAAATTTATTTACTCCACATGGCATTTATTTCATTGTTTTCTTTTATAAATAAATCCAATGTAAATAAAATCAAGTATGGAGGATGACATGTTTTTAAAATATGAATGTACATCTAAGCTAAATTTTGCCATGGTTCAAAGAATGACCCTAAATGACTTTCAACAACAAAAGCTCACTTCTGACTTACCCTTCCAACCTAGGTCAATTGCTTGTCTCCACCACTCTGTGACCCTGAGTGTTGCTCTAAGTGAGAGAAAAGATGGGCAGTGTGGGCACACTGAAAGGCTCCTAGAGCTTCTAAGATGTGGCAGACCTTGTATCTTCTCTTATTGCTTTGACTGATACAAGCTACATGGTCATTCCTGGTGTTAATGGGGCAGAGAAGTCTAAGCCTCCTCTGAATTAGGGGCACCACAGGGAGACATATATATATGTATATATAATACTATGTATTACAGTTACAACATGCTTGCTTTTAGAACTTAAACATGAGTTTCATTGAAAAAATAACTTACAAGTATTAACACTAAAGTCATTTTATTTAGTAAAAATTATATAGAGATTATATTTTCTATGTATTTTGTCTAGGTGAATAGTCTATCATTAGAAGTTCTTGCGTTTGTTATGCTATTTGTTTTTATATGGGATACAGGCTGTTAATACTATTATAATCTTTAAAGTTTAAGTATGATAGGATTACTCATTTTTGACATTCCTTTCTTCCTAGGATAAGACCCTTAAAGAAACCTTGTATTATAATGGAATTAACCCAGGCTATGGAAAATGGAACCATTCCTGGACCAGCATTCCCAGGAAGTATACAGAGACTCTGATCGAATATTAAAGATACCAGCTCATAAGAAGCTGGGGATTTCAGCACATATTACTGAGGTGTTTATTTTGTTTTGTTTTATTTTTTCCTTTGAAATCACTCTAACATTCTACCAAAGGTCTATCAAATTACCTTAGTGATTTTTTTTCCCCAAGACAACTACTAATTCTTTTGCATAAATTAATTTTTACTTATACTATTTACTTGGAACAACTAAATTTTCTTTCCATTCATGTTTTTCTATTTTTATTAAAGAGATGTATTTTCTCTGTTTCTCAGTGTATTCTTGAAATCCTTCACTGAAGAAATCATTCTGCCTCAGCCTCTTGCAAGTAGCTGGGACAGTAGCTAGGCATGTGCTATTATACTCACCTCTGTTGATGTTTTTCTGATTTTCTCTTTTTTAGGATCTTGTACCATAAAAAGAGATAAAACATATATTTTATCTCAATTTTTATAGTACCAAACATTTTTGATGAAATTATTTCTGATATATAAATTCTAATTAGAGACATTTAAATAAAATGTCATGTTTGGCACATTAGATTAAGTATAAAATTGAAACAAAAATAGATAGCTAACTTTTGCTTTTAAAAACCTACAAAACGATACAGTTTTTCTTACTGTCTTAGACTCATTCATGAAATAGCCTATTTACTAAACTCTTCATCACGTATGTGAGCCTAAGCATAGCATATGTCTACTCAATATTTTTATTTTAAAAAGTAATATTTCATAAAATCAAACTTGCACGTGATTCTAAAATAGCCTATTTTAAAATGTAATGCAATTATAATATTTCTGTCATTCTCATTGCCATGTTGATACTTTTTCTTTCATGGCTTCCAATTCTTATAACGTCTTCTATAGGGGAGCCTACCCCAACTCTCAGTGTTTAATCATTTGATGTTCAAAATTATTATTTCTAAGAAGATTTGATTTATGCTTCATGATAGTTCACAAGCAATATCTGAAAAACAGCTAATATAAAGCATTAATGATGGCAGCGATGATAATGATGAAAATATTAGTAGAAATAACAAGGATCTAATTTGGTTCCTTACCCCCCAGTAGGAGGAAGGGAATTGAATCAATCAGTTCAATGAGGGTGACTTTTGAAAGAATTTCACGTTCACATATGTAACGAATCTAATAGAACATTTTAAAACACATTTTGACCATTCCAAATGTTTTCAAATATAAATGGTTTCAAATTTTTCTAACACTTGCAACCTAAGTTTTTGATTTGATCTAAAGTCATGGTAAGCGATGACACTTAGAACTTTCATAAGCAGTTTAAATAAACATTAGTGGTTCAGAACTTCAAAATATTTAGAATTGTTATATGAATCATTCAAAAAATTATTGAATATTTATACATACTAGGCACTTAACTAAGCATGTAAGATTAAAATGTAATTAAAATATTGACCTTTCTCTTGAGACTAATTCAAACTTAGAGGATACCGTGGAAACAAATTTGTGATAAATACAACCGTAAGTATATGCTAAGTGTGATGGTGTCTTCTAGAAAACAGTAACCTAAATATCAAAGTTTTTAGGGAAAATTTTATATATTAAAAGATAATGGATGAGTTCTTAGGAGAAAATCAACTTTTTTCCAAGTGGCTTTAAACATAAAGACTTTCCAGGGAGAAAGATAAATGTCTTCGCAGAAACCCAAAATAACCAAAGCACTATATGTATTTCAGGATCTATAATTCTTTAGGCATTCTTAAATCAAAGACTACTTTTCAGAAAATGTAGAAGATGATGTGGTAAATGTCGAATATGCTTGACCCATATGCTACCTGTGCACAGAGCCTCATACTTAGAAATCTCTATACTAGGTTCAATGCTTTCATCATTTCCTTGAATTGCTTAATAATTTATAAGTGAGGGACCCCAAATTTTTATTTTTCATCAGTCCCACAAATTATACAGGTGGTTCTGAATGAGACATACATCATAGTTAACCACAGATGCCACACTGAAGGCTTGGGTTTTGTCCTGTGAGGCCTACAAGTGATAGAATGATTTTATGTAGGAAAATTGTGACATACTTATTTTAGGAAGATGATACTAATGTCAGAATTAGAAGCAAGAGCACATAAATAAACCATACCAGTCATTCAAGTGAAATGTAATGAAAGTTTGAACTGCAGTGCTAGTGAGGGCAGATAAGTCAGTTGGTCCAAGCTCTAGTGAATACAACGGAGGAGAATGAGTTTCCAAATGTAGCTTCTATAGTTTGAGCAGGATTGCTTATGCAACAGCATTGTCTTACAACAGGAGTGGCCTGGCTCTGTTGATTAACCTCGGCTGCTTAATCACAAGCTTCCTCTTCACATCATCCATTTGGTTGCAGTAGACAACTGGTGTAATTGATCGAATTTCATGAAGTTATGGTGGATAATACCACCGCTGGACCACCAAACTGACACCCTTAGCTGTTTGGATGAATATTCAGTTTTAGGCTATGTTTTCATACTTCATCTTTGTCCATCATGCCAAATGCTTGTAATTGCAAAATAATCAATTTTTCATTATACATAACAATACAGGATAAAAATGACTTAATTTTATGCCATTACAACAAAGAAAGGCAAGCTTTGAGATAATTTTTCTTTTTATGTTCATTTAATTCACACAGAACCCATCTATCTAGCTTCTTTACTTTGATGATCAGTTTCACATTGTCCAATACTGTTGGATTAGCAACATCAAATCTAGCTAACTCACATGTAAGTTGAGTGGATGTTCTTCCACTACAGCTTTCAGCTAACCTTTATCCACCTTCGTCTCCATCACCTATATGGCTCATTTTCAAGACTAAAATCACCAGAACAGAACTTCTCAAATCATCAACATACTGTGTATTCACTAGCCACAGGCTCCCCAAACACTGTGCTGATATTTTGAGCTGTTTGCACTGCATTGGTTCCATGATAGAACTCAAATTCAAAAATATCATGACGTTTAGACTTACCCATATTTTCATAAAATTTGTTCTAAAATATTTTGAAAGATATGTGATTGTTTTCATCTAAATATTTTCTTTGGCTTACTCTGTGATTGGCAGGTTAATACAGTGATAGTATTAATCACCATGTTTTATATAGGAAGTGGAGAACATTGGTTAACTTGAATTAATTTATTAAGCAGTGGTCAGTTAAGAAAGTCTTTACTATAATAATACTTAACATCAACAAGTACTGATAGGCCTTCAAATGTATTAACTCCTTTAGTCAGGAATAAGGTAGGTTTTATTATATTATTATTCCCTACTTTACAAAAGAAAATGGAGGCACACATGGTTTAGATTTTAGCAAGTGTTAAAGTTCTTTTTTTGTTTCTGAATTTTGTTTATAACATGAAGCATAAGAAAAAGTCTGAGCCATAATCACTAATCAATGTTTACTTTGTCAGTATTCAGTATATCTCTAAATGAAAACAAAGTAAAGTTTCTGGCTATATCATGCAATCTCATTTATTATGGGAGAAAAAAAAAATTTCTTAACTAGTTGCTGGGAGAGGTCTCTGATCCTCCACCTCCATCCTCAAAGTTTAAACTTGTGTTTGATCTGAGACTACAGTATGCATTGAGGTTTTTACTAGAATTCTGCTCCTTTACAGTTTTAATTTCTGTAGTGACATGCAATTTTATACCTTCCCTTTACAAATAAGACAGCCCTTGATACAGTTATTTTGTAACTTTCATGCTTACAAAACCATGAAAATATATCAGATCATGTACAAATTGCTGTCTGAAGGTGCTTTTCAAGCCCTTGATTATAAATGAAATAAGATACAGGAGTTGATGCCTATTCTCTTAAATGGAATAGTGATAATATAAAGTGGGTTGAAATACCATGAAATTATAGAATTATAAGATAATGGACCTAAAAAGGCCTTGCGAGGTCTTCAGTTCAAGCTGTCTATCTTTAGGCAGGTAAATTTCTGAAATACTTTGTGAAAATATTTTCCTAGTCTCTTTTTGAATATCATCAAGTAGAAAATTCCAGAACCCAACTCATAGAAATCATTTTGGATTTAAACAGGAAGAAATGTATAATCAAAAATCGCTCATGTTCTATTAAATGATTATACATTCTATTTCCTCTAATGAAATGCAAATATTTTTATGCTTCTTTTTAGGATTTCATTTTTAAAAATTATTTCTTAGTTTATTAATTATCTCTATGTCTCTGTTTTTAGATAATTTAAAAGACAAAATAACCAAAACTGAAAATTTTACTTCTCAGTTCTTGTAGCATAATGTCACATGGTAACATTGTTGCTCAATCATTGTGTACTATGGTGATTTTAAACAAAATCTAATTAAATTTTACTATCTTTTATATACTTCTTCCCATTTTCTTCTTTTTTTAACTTATTATATATATATATTATTATTAAATCATAGCTGTGTACATTAATGCGATCATGGGGCATAATACATTGGTTTTATAAACAGTTTGACACATTTTCATCACACTGGTTAACACAGCCTTCCTGGCATTTTCTTAGTTATTGCGTTAAGACATTTATATTCTACATTTACTAAGTTTCACATGTACTCTTGTAAGATGCACCACAAGTGTAATCCCACCAATCGCCCTCCCTTTGCCCATCCTCCCCGCTTCCTCCCCTCCCTCTCCCCCTTCCCCATATTCTTAGGTTATAACTGGGTTATAGCTTTGATATGAAAGCCATAAATTAGTTTCATAGTTGGGCTGAGTACATTGGATACTTTTTCTTCCATTCTTGAGATACTTTACTAAGAAGAATCTGTTCCAGCTCCATCCATGTAAACATGAAAGAGGTAAGGTCTCCATCTTTCTTTAAGGCTGCATAATATTCCATGAGATCTTAAAATCGAAGTAATATAGTGAAACATTAAGTTTAGAAGAAAATGGGATCTTTCTCATACATTTCCCATTTTCTTCTTATGTTTCACTATATTACTTCGATTTTAAGATCTCTTATTCAGAGATCAGGGAAGTGTCTTTTCCTTTGAACTGACTTTAATGAATTTTTTTTTTTTCTTTTCACAATAGGTCAATAATAATAAAAAGCATTTTGTCATTCTCTTCCAACAATTCTCATTTTAGTTTCTACTTACGGTGACAATGATTATTAAATAATAGGGCTTCTCAAAGTTTTCCCTTAAGTATAATTCTTTGTTTCACAATCTTCATATTCCAGTGTCTTAATCTTTAAAAAAGCTGTAGGAAAAAGAGATTTTTGTTTTCACGCAGAGCAACTTTACTCTTTATCTTGTTAATTTTTTTCTCTTTCTTGGATTACTCCCTTTGGACAGATGTCATATTGATAGCAGCCATATGGAAAGGCCCATGTAACAAAGAACTGGAGTCCCTGTGCACCAGCCAGCAAGGAACTCTCAGCAGGGGTCCCCAAACTTTTTAAACGGGGCCAGTTTACTGTCCCTCAGACCATTGGAGGGCTGGACTATAGTTTAAAAAAAAAAACAAAAAAACTGTAAACAAATTCCTATGCACACTGCACATATCTTATTTTGAAGTAAAAAAGAAAAACAAAAGAGAAACAAATACAATCACACGGCCACACGTGGCCCGTGGGCCGTAGTTTGAGGACCCCTGATAGAGGCTGCAACAATCAGGGGAGTGGTCTGCAAAGGGGGTCTTCTAGCCTCATTGAGCCTCGAGCTGGCAGCAGTTGGTGGGCAATAGGATAGCCACCTTTTGAGAGACCTTGACTTAGCTCCATCAAGCCACTTCTGGTTTCCTGACCCTAAGAAACTTTGAGACAATATATGTTTGTTGTTTTAAGCAACTACTTTTCTGGGTAATTTGTTAACAAGGCCATGATACCTAATACAGAGGTAATTTATTCGGTTTGCTTTTAAATAAGCCTTTTTTGTTGTTGTTGTTTCTGTGTTTTACACATTGCATGAAATACCTTGGAAAGGGTCTACAATAAGTGGTTTAAGTATTTTATGATATAATTCTATTATCTGAAAATAAACCCACATTTTCCTCTATAGTATTTATAACTTTTTTTTAAGTACTTTCATATTTTCAAATTCCATTCTTGTTTTCAGGAAGAACATATCCATAAATATCCCAGCAGAGTTAGGGCATTACCAAATAGTTGCATAAAATGAATGGAAATAATTTACTGAAAAATAATTACAGAAAATATGTAATCTACACATTAGCTGGGATATAGATAATCAGTTCTTAAAATACTGACAGAATAAGATTCCAAAAAAGCTTCTATAAAACAGAATTCTTTATTCAATATCTTTTATTCATTAAATATTTGCTTAAGGCCTATCAATGTGGTAGATGTTTATCTAGGATGTAGAGATACAAAACCAAAAACAAATTTCTTTTCTGAAATTTACATTATAGTACCTCTGAGAAGAGATAACAGGATAGAGGTTCAAGTAATGAACTGTGGGGTTAGAGTACATGTATTTGGGTTTTGCTTTCACTATAGTAGGAAGCCCTTGGAGGGTTGTGAGGAAGATGTTTTGATCAACATGATATACATATATGTGAGGGTGGTGTGTGTGAGGTCTCTCAAGAAAGTAGCCATGTAAGTAGCCATGTAATATGAAAAATAGAGATAAACATGGACAGATCCTTTCAGGACAGGCCTTGTGTACATTATTTATGTATAAATAGTTTCTAATTTTTTTTTACTTTTTAAAAGACCTTATATTTTAGAACAGCTTTAGGTCCACCGCGAGAGTGAGAGGAAAGTAGAGAGATTTTCCACTTTTCCTTTGCCCCCACATGTGAATAATCTCTCCCATTATCAATATCTTCCACCAGAGTGGTTTATTTGTTACAGCTGATGAATGTACTTTGACAAACTATTTTCACTCGAAGTCCATCGTTTAACATTATTGCTATTCATGATTTTGTTCCTCCCATAGGTTCAAACAAGTGTGCAATAGATGTATTTACTATTAAAATATCATATATGGTATTTTTAGTGCTGAAAACTTTCTGTTCCCTTCCTCTTATTCCCTCCCCTCTTTATAACTCCTGGCGTCCATTAGTCTCTACTGTCTTTATAGTTTTGTCTTTGCTAGAATGTCATACCATTAAAATGATAAATAGCCCTTTTCAGATTGGTATTTTTCACTTAGTGAAATGTACTTATGTTTCCTCCATTCATTTTTATAGCTTGATAACTCCTTACTTTTTAGCAATGAATAGTGCTCCATTGTCTGGATAAACTAGTTTAATTATCACACCCCGGCCGTAGGATATCTTGATGGCTCCCAAGTTTTAAATAAAGCTATTATAAATATCTTTGTGCAAAATTTTTATGAATATGGGTGAATACCCAGTATTACAAATGCTGTATCATATAGTAAGAGTATGTTCAGTTGTAATTATTCTGTAATATAGTGAGAGTATCATATAGTAAGAGTATGTTCAGTTTTACAGGAAACTTCCAAGCAATACTCTTAAGTGCCTGTAGCGTTTTGAATTCCCATCAGCAGTGAAGGAGAGTGCCTATTGATCCACATTCTCACCAGCATTCCACGTTGTCAGTGTTCTGGATTTTGGCCATTCTAATAGAGTTTAGTGGTATGTCACTGTTGTTTTAATTTGCATTCTCTGATGACATATGATGTGGAGCATCTCCATATATGCTTATTTTCCATCTTTATATCATGTTTGGCAAGGTTATCTGGGAAAGTCTTAAGCCATATATATATATATATGTCTTTTTTTTGTTGTTGTTCAGTTTTTGGCTGGGGCTATATGGCCCTACCCCTTTAAGCCATAGGTGCTGCCCCAATCTTAAGCCATTTTTAAAGTAGGCTACTTTTTTTTTATTCTTGTGTTTCAAGAGTATTTTATATGTTTTGGATACTAATCCTTTAACAGATACATCTATTTCAAATATTTTCTCCTAGTCTGTGATTTTGTTTTCATTTTCTTAACAGTATGATTTTTTCATTTTAAGAAAGTTCAGCTTATTAGTCCTTTCTTTTGGGGTCATTCCTTTTGTTGTATACTTAAAAACTCATAAATAAATCCAAAGTCACCTAGATTTTCTTCTATATTATTGTGTAGGAATACTATATTTTGCATTTTGTCTTTCTGTCTTTTATTCATTTTTGAATTAATATTTGTGAAAGGTATAAGGGTCACATGTAGATTCTGTTTTCTTTTGTGTGTGAGTATCTAATTGTTCCAGTGCCATTTGTTAAAAGAGTCTTGTCTTCTTTGTATTGTCTTTGCTTCTTTGTCAAAGATCAGTTGGCTCCACTATTTGTATGGATCTCTTCATAAGCTTTCTGTTATATATATTGATATATTATCTATTATTTTGCCAGTATCACACTATCTTGAATACTGTAACTTTATAGCAAGACTTGAAGTCAGTAGAGTCTTCATTTTTCTTTCTTTAATGTATTTTTTTGTCGTTCTATGTCTTTTGACTATTAATATAAACTCTAGAATCAGTTTGTCTCCCTCACTAGAGTCCTGTGGGGTCATCATAGCTCACAGCAACCTCAAACTTCTGGGCTCAAGAGATGCTCTTACCTTAACCTCCCTCGTAGATGGGGCTACAGGTGCCTGCCACAATGGCCAGGTCTTTTTAGAGATAGGGTCTTGAGTTCAGGCTTTTCTTGAACTCCTGAGCTCAAGTAATCTAACCACTTTAGCCTCCCAGAGTATTGGACACTCTGCCCAGCCAGTAATACTTTTTTAAAAACAATGTTGGATTTGATGTACTAGTATTGTGTTGAGGATTTTTGAACCTAATCAATTTAGAATTTTAAAATAATGTAAAAAAAATATAGAAATATTTTGAACAAGGCATTCAGTAAAGAAGCACTTGCAATAGCCAAGGTGAAATAATGCTGACTCAGTTAGGAAAGTTTTATAGAAGCTGGTAAGAATTAATTAAAGAGATATTTTTTAATAGTAGAACTGCTAGAATTTGATGATGGATAAATTGTAAAGTTTGAGGGAATGAAATAGCTTTCCCTAGCAAACGTTACTCAAGATTGGCAGGGCTTGAAGCTTTACGTAGTTTCAGTGGTCCTATTAACTAAATAGTACAACATTGCAAATACAAAATTATATCTCTTCTTAGAAGGGACTTTTGCAAGCATAAGGCCTTGGAGCAAACTTCAGTGTCTTAATGTTGAAACTTTTGTTTCTTTTATGATTTTGTCATGAATAAGAGTGATATTGGTATGCTCTGTTTTGTGAAAAACTGAGGGAATAAGGATATGTGGGTGGGAAATCAAAAGTTAGGACACATTAAAATCAAGGTACCTGTAATTGCAAATGGCAGAACTGCAGAAATGCCACTCAGAGTATCTGCCTCTCAAGTCTATTTCAGTCTCTTAAACATTCTGTATTTTTTCAGCTGTTTCACATTTCACAATTTTATTTTTTTATTTTTTATTTTTTTGGAGTGTATTCATGTATCCTTTTATAGGTACATATTTTATTTTATTTTATTTTTTATTTTATTTTATTTTATTTTATTTTATTTTATTTTATTTTATTTTATTTTATTTATTGTTTAGAATTCATTGAGGGGACAAAGAATTAGGTTACACTGATTGCAGTTGTTAGGTAAAGTCCCTCTTATAATTGTGCCCCGCCCCCAACACATTTATTCTATATTTACCTCAACATAATCATCTAGCTTCAACATTCCTGACATGGCGAAATGAAAGCAAGAGTGTCTATTTCCTTGCCCTCACTTTAGGTAACCCAAAGAAATTAAAGTTCTTAGGAATTAAATGACATAATTGGGGGCCTTTGAAAGATCTTTCCAGTGAATATCAGGAGATAAAACTATGGCTTAAACTGCCTTCCATGGAAAATAGTATACACAGACTATGTTACCAATCAGTGAACAGTATGCAGAATCATTTTCAATAAATATGGCCTGCCGATTAGTATAAGCTGAAATGCTATTTCAGGAGAAGTAGACCTAAATCATAGTAAAAAAGTTATTTTTATCAAAAGAGAAAGATTTATGTCTATCTTTAGATATTTTGTACTTTAACAGTCCTTAAAATGCCCATCTATGCATTTATTGGTGCATAAAACTAAAAAGGTTGGAATGTTCACTTGGAAAATAATGGTAAAAGGAAATTATGTTACTGAAAGTGATACTTCTCAATTAGACTCCTGCTAATGAATTTAATACCACTCCTACTTTTGTTTTACTTTTTTTGTTTATTGCTCCCCTTCAATTGTCTTCAACAAGTCTCTGATGAATATTTATACCTAGTTATTGCAAAGGTACCTAAACGCAATGTATTAAAAACTTAGTCAAATTTTTCTTCTGAAAATTTTTTCTTCATCCTGAATTTTTCAGTTCAGTTAATGGCATCATCGACCATTCAAATGTGTTGACTTAAGAAAAGCAAATAATTTTTTTGTTGTTGTTGTTTTCGTTTCCAAGTTAAAAATTCTGGAACCAAAACTTTTGTCAAATGCATAACATACTTGCTTGAGGCCAACCAAATGTGGCCAAATCATGAACTATCAAAATATAAAAACCTCCACAATTTTGAAACAGGAGGAATGACAGTGGATACTATTCCTAGAAGTGGAGAGTGGTAGCATGTCATTTAATGTTATCCACTACCCAAGTTCTGACAAAAAATAATTTTACCCAAGATGAGGAAGAAAAGGGAAGGAGCAAGTATAAGACCCAATGAAAAATGGTAAGGACGCTGTTATACCTCGGAGACAGCTAGAATCCAAAACACAAATGCTAAAGGACCCTCAGTGTCCCTATTCTATCGCTTTTTCTATTTATATTAGAATCATTCTGTGAAAATTTTCCATGGCAGGTAGTATTTTTCAAAGATGGCCATATTAATATAAGTTCCATCCCACATGGCCTTCTTATAATGCAAAGTTGAGACTCTTTCATCAAAAGGTAAGGTTTATGTTCCCCTTGAATTTAGGTGAATCTTTGTAACTATTTTGACCAATAGAAAGCAGAAAAATGACATAGCATTATCACAGATGCTCAGTAACAAGTGAAGATAAGACTTCCTGTGGCTTCCTCCCCCTTCCACCTTCAGGTCTCTTTCTCAGCATGTACCTTGGGAACCCTGAGTCTCACTACCCTGAAGATGCAATGCTCAAAAGATTTGATATGCTGGAAAGAGATTCAAGGTAACCCAGCTGTTCAAATCTTTTCTGCTCAGGCCCCAGACATGTGTATGACAAATTTTTAAAATAAACCTAGCCATGGCCCAAATCTTACCCCATCTCAGAAGGAATCCTGAGGCATCACGTTGTTTACTCACTTTCTTGGCAATGGAGTTAGTTCAGCCCATTACTAGTTTTTGCTTTCTGGGAAGCATCTCCTTGCCCTCTTGTTATGTATGTATTGAGGCGCTGGGTTGTATTTTTTTGTTTTTTTTCCTACTCATGTAAGTATGAAGGGTGGTGAGTCTACCTTAGAAGCTGAATAATATCAGGTTCCCCTTTGGCAGGCATGAAGATTATTTGGAAAGAAAGCTCTGTGAAAAGACTTATAGGCCACTGAATTAATTTCATTTGGGAATTCTATGGGATGATCTGTAAAATCAGAAACTACACCAATACTTAAATTTGGATTCTGTTTCTCTTCTGGGTTTAAGCAACATGTATGGAACTTCTATCTATTCTTTAGTATTCTAGTTTAAAAGTGCATTTATGTCACCTTGGAACATGAAAATAAGATGCTTAGATGTAAAACAGAGTGCATTTTTTATGGAGATTTGCTCATGACCATTACCAGGAGAGAATGAAAATCTGGTGTTCTTAGTTGGAATATATAGAATGGAAGACATCCTCAGTTCCTTAACTTTTCTACAATGGAAATGAACAGTTGAATTCAATAAATTTACCTTTCAAAACTAGCAAACAAGATTATTTTTGACCTTCAACCATCAGGGATCCCTAGACATACATACAAAAAGGCCTTTCAGCAAAGGCACCTTTCCACAGAGGCTGATCTTTTCTGTCTTCCTTCAGATGAGTTTGCTTTTATGTTTTGGTATTGCTTTGAAGAACTTCATTAAAAAGCCACTTAAGTGGTTTTAGCTGGCTCTCATAAAACTTCATCTTCAGTATATACAGTAAATATCAAATAATGTCCATTGACCCACTGTTTTACTTGCATAACGTGAAATGCTATTTTTACAGCCCATTAAAATAAGAACAAATATTTATAAAAATAACTTAGATACCATGTACTGATAAACAGAATTGGTGCTAAGTTATCTATCTGTCTATCTACATAGTTTAAAGAGATTAAGCCGTATATATTTTTTTCAATTAATTTAATTTTCATTATATCCATGGATAATAGGAATTATTGTTATATCAATTCGCAATAAAAGGACTATTGCTTTATCCAAAATTAGGGTGACCAACCATCCTAGTTTGCATGGTTCTCAGATTTGTCCCATGAGAAAAGACATTCAATACTGAAAATGAGACCTTCTTGGGCAGCTTTAGATGGTTCTATATTGTTTGTTACTATATAGACAGTTAAAGCAGAATTAAACTCAGATTTACTGGATCCAAAGGGCAAGAATAGGACCATTACTCTATTTATCATAGAATACAGGTATTCAGTCCTCTCTACATATTTTGACAGCCATTTCTATAATTTGGAATTTTAATTTCTTCTGATTTGAAACTTTTTAATTCCAGAAACCAATTTTTCTCTCAGTTAGGATTTATTGCTGCCAGTAATCAAAATGCAACATTAGCTAGTTTAATTCAAAGAGAATGTTTTAAGAAAACAATCAACTGTGTTAAATGCTATAAAGAAATTAAGTAAGATATCTAAGATTAAAATTTGTCAACTAAGTATAATAGTTGAAAAAGTTGTTAAAACATTTTCCTGTCAACATTTTCTCTCAACTGGCAAGTAAAAAGAGTTTGAACCTCCAAAACAGTAATGACTGAATCTATAATCTCCTTGCTTAGTAGTTTAAATGTCCCCAATAAATACTTAAAGTCTCTCAACTGATATTTTTAGTCCAGCTAAGAATCTTACTCTGAGATTTTCTATTCTGTTTGGAAACATGAAGCTTCCTCCACACTGGTGCAGAAAACAGAGTGAGGTAGGTGGAAAGGGAGGTGAATCTCAGTACTCTAATCGAAACTTTAACAGATTAGTACTGAGGCTTAATAACAGAAATTACCATGTATAGCACAAGAGATTTAGATCTCAGGTTTCAGTGCCCCAAAACTCTCAGAGAAAAGTCCATTCCAATAGAATTCCAGGCTATTTCTCTAACTTTGCCCTCATATGTAACAAAATCATGAGCCCCCACCCTCTCTCTCAGAACATCTCTCTTCCAGTGTACCCTCTTGAGGTGCAGGTATCCAAACACCAGATAAAGCTACCAAGAAGAAACACTTCTTTATTTTAAAGGTTACTTCATGACTCACCAGGTCCCTAGGATTATGGGCTGGACCCTCGAGTATACAAATGTTCAATATTGTATTTCCCAAACAAGATCATTCATTACTCAAAGTTATACTCTGCTTCTCCCCACTGTAAAAACAAGCTTCAAGAAGCATTTTAAAATACAAAAATAAATTTAATTCTTATAACCAAAAAAAGATAGATTGCTATGATTTTGGTAAAAGCACCTGAGTGAAGTAAAGAAACCAAATTTCATTACACATTCATGAAGCTTGACTTAGCAAATACATAGATTTGGCATCAGCTCTCGGGAAAAGGTTTTATTCGAGGCTATTTTGTTGTTGTACCTTTGCTTTCCTTTGAAGAATAGGGAAGATTTGATCATGTTTCTTAGGTTGAAGAAAGACAGTGATATTGTAAAGCAAAGGAAAAAAAAAAAATAGGGGCTTTTTGAGATACAGTGACTTGCCATTTCCATTTACAAGTCACAGTTAATTTTCTTTTAAGCACAACAGTTCCAGGATAGGAGCAAAGAAAATAAAATTTGATTATAGAGTTTATAGAGCAACATTTAACACAATCAGAAGCAATTTAGGGGATTTGAAAAATTTAAGGGCTCACTTACGGGGCATAAATACAATAAAAGAGTAAGCAAGCCCAAGAAAAGGACTCATAGAAGAAAAATGAAAGAAGATGAAGAACAAAGAGATTTAAATTTCCAATGTAATCAGAGTGAATTTGGTGAGAATAAGAAAAAAAGAAGAGAGGAGACAGTGAACAGATGATGAAATATCAAAGTTTAAGATTAAGAATTCTAAAGATCAAAGATTGAAATTATTTATATATTACATTTTAGAAGAGTTAAATCTGTACATATGATCATAATCAATAAATATCTATTCAATAAAATCAATTAAATTTATTAGATTTTTAAAGAGTAACAAGAAGACATTTTGGTTATAGAAGAAGGTTTTACAATTCTGCCTTTGGAGACTTTTAAATCCACAAGATTTAAAATTATATAACTATATATATCACTAGAATTAAACTAAAATCAAATCAAATTTTAAAAAATCAAATAATAATTGTATAAAATCCCCTAAGGCAGAAAGTAATGAACCTGAGTTTTATATGATCACTCTGAAGAACTCCATCTAAATTCAAATACACTATGACAATATAAAATATGTAGGCCATAAATCTCAACAGTTTATAAAGTTTATTTTCATAAATGAACTCTAATTTTAACTTGTTATTTTTTTACCTACCTTTTCAGTCATTGGACTAAGTAAATACATTCTCCACTGAAATTAGAGCTTTTCAGTAAAATGTAATATTACAATCAAGCATTTTTTTATTAGGCTGCTTTGAGCTGCAAGTAACAAAAAAACTACTGAAGTATTTAACAATCATATATATTTTTTCACATGGTAACAAATCATTAGGTAGAACACCTCCAAAGTTTATAAATTGAACAGTCCTAAAATGTTCTGTCTTTTCTTCCGTTCTTAGCATGTCAGCTCTGCCTACAAAGGCTAGGTTCCTTTAGCAGATTTATTCTCCTGTCAGACTGATCAGGTTTGCCACCAGGATGTGGGGACTTGACTAGGCTCCGATAAAATATAAGTTTAAGACGAAAAAGGCATTCACTTTCATTCATGTCCTCCCCTCATATTGCAGTCTGAGTTGAAATTATATACAGGGTGCTCATAAAGTTCACAAATAACTATTTTAAATTGCACACAAACTTTATGGCCACCCTGTATACACACACATACATACACATCTTTTTATTTAGAGTCCTATGATATAATGAAATCACATTTATTTAACTGATCCATTTTCCCTGAATTTTCTCAGCCAAAAAAGAAAATAATAATAAAAACAACAATCCATTACATTCTCAAATAAATTTGACAAACATTTAAGATTATTTTTACTTTTTAGGGAAATTGAGTATTCTAAGGAGTCATGTTTAACGTCACTTGTTGCAACAGTTCCTATTAACTAATACCAGATTTTGTACATTCTTTGGAGCACACTTTGTCCGGTTTAGCTCCTTACTAATTTTAATTCATTTAACCTCTTTTATTTGTTTTTAATTTCTTCATTATGTATCTCTGACATGAGACAGTATCTATATTTAGAGAAATCAGTCAAATGGTCTCAATTTTGCACCTGAAGTTTTGGTTTTCTGGTCTTCCATAACCTTAGAAGTCATGAGCCTAATGAGCTTTTTAGGCAAACCAAAATAATTTGTTAGAAAATTATAGGTTTTTAAACTTATATAACCAGTTTACAATAGTTACCAGGCAGAGAACTAACAATACAACAATTCGGAACAACCTTTTTTATTAAATGAAAAACATATGCTCAGAACATCGATGATTTGCTTTTTAGTGCTGTCTCAAAACAAATCTGCTTTCTCTTCGATATTTAAGCCAACAGAATGAAATGCTTTTCTTGGTCAAAAGCCTTATGTAATATTTCAGGCTTATCCTCTGTTATACACACAGCCATGCTACAGCACAACTGCCTTCTTTTATTTGAAGTCAAGATCCCAGGAAACAAGCCTTGAAACAACCTCTGACAGCTCTAAGGGCTTTGACCGCAGGTGGATTAGGGTTGTTTTGACTTCTAAGGACTGGACTTGATATTGCTTACATAAAAGCTTTGAATTCCAGCTTATTCCCTTTAAGCTTTCTGTCTTTAATAATTATGCACAAAATGAAACAAGTAAACTCTCTAATGAGTGCTACTCTTATAATGATCCACGAGTGTGTGGTGTGTGTTCTGAGCACATGTGTATGCGGTGAATAACATCTAGCCTCTAATAAAGGTCCCACTTCTGTCTTCCCTTATGACTACAGCAGAAAGAGTAGGTAAACTGATCAAAATGAATCGGATACAATGACATGGTTGGATAAGCTATTGACATTTATCTTTCTTTTACATTCAGTTTATTTGCATTCTCCTGGCAACCAGCAGTGTTTCAGTAAGGCTGTGCCTACTACCTAATTTTTATAAAACAATATGCATTTTATAATTTCTCTGCTTTAAACCTTCCATGTTCAGCATAGTGTTAGATTGAGTTCCTTAGTTATCAAACATAAGAATTTTTTCCTGTTGATTTTAAAGAAGCTAAAACTCTTCTAAATAATTAGATATTGTGATTGTTCAAAATATAGATTTTTTTAGAAAATAACTAGTGAACTCATGAACAATGGAGCTTTTAAAATTTAATTTCTTGTTCATTAGAATATGTATTGGATTATAAAGTCAAGAATTTTCTTTTTGTTTTATTTTTGAGGAAAAAGCCATTAGTAACTAAGAGAATAGTAACACCATTTGAGAAGGCATATGCTATACAAATTTAAAGAAACTGTGTAAAAAAATAAAGCAGTTTCTATAAACCTTGATAACTCAGAGACATCAAATTGTGTCTGGATTTTAAATGTTTGAAAGTGGATGGCTAAATTTGCTATAACCTTTCCAATACTCAACTTCTACTGGCTTATTATAATTTAAATATGGGTTTTGATTCACAATTTACTGTTTCTAGAGCTACATAAAACTACGTTTCATTTTCCAGAAACTTAATGGTTTTGTTACCTCACAAAATAGAACCTTAAACAATCTGTCAAATTCTTTCATTTCAAATCAAGTTAGTTTGTTGTGAAACACTTCAGTACCTCCCTCACCCTTGTCATTTGTTATTGTATATTGCATGTTTCACCAACAGCCATGTTAATAATCATGTATTAGTGATTTATATAATTTTGTTTTTAAAAAGATATATGCTTTACATTGGATCCTAGATATTTAATAGTCCTTCTTTTTTATCTTTTATTATGACTAGAAGGAAAATAAATACCAAGGCATATATTTTTGTTGGCCAGATGCTGGGGTGTGATGAGGATAACCTTACTGGTACTACGTATTTTCATTATTTTTTGTTCAAATATTTCACATACCCATTCTATCTGTTCTAGTAATCCTGAGTATCTTACTAAGACAACATTTCAATTGAATGATGTATGAAAAAATAGTTTAGTAAATCCGAAATTACAACATTGGTTATAATGTAAAAATCATTGATTCTGCTTCTAGACACTACTAGAAAGATTTTCTAATAAAAAAAAATTCCAGGGCAGCACCTGTGGCTCAAAGGAGTAGGGCGCTGGCTGCATATGCCAGAGGTGGCAGGTTCAAACCTGGCCCTGGCCAAAAACTGCAAAAAAAAAAAAAAAAAAATTCTAGTTTGGACTTTGGCTTATCCAGGTGTTGGAACACACACACAAATGCACTCACACCCCTAATTTCTGATTTTTCTTATGTGTGAATGTTATTTCTATAAGACCGTGGTTCTCAAAGTATGGCGCTAAATCAGAAATATCATAGTTATCTGGAACTTGCTAAAATGAAAATTCTGGGCCCTAAGTCAGACCTGGTCAATCAGAAAATCAGAGAGTAGGGACCCAAAATAACATTTTAAAGAGTCCTATAGGTGATTCTGATATACAGACAAGATTAAGAAACCTTGTTGTAATAGACATTTTGATAGAAACTCTAGTTTTTCTAAAGCTATCCTGTGAAGCCTACTGAAAAAGACATAGCAAGGGCGGCTTTTTATAAAAGTATTCGATCAGCACCACTGAAACTTGCCAGAATATAGAAGGATTATCTGTTCTATTTGCAACACTTGAACTGATTCATTGAAAGAGAATTTTCAGGTTTGGGACCATTATATTTTAAAAGAGAGAGCTATGGAAACAAATGACTAGCTTACACTGTTGAGATACTTAAAAATTCAGCCTAGAGATATGTTTTTAAAAAATCATTGTTAAGTAAGTATCTTGATGTGCTTTCACACTGGAATTTATTAGCTACAAAATATTTTTGTTCTAAAAATATATTTCATATCAAAATGAGCATGAGCCAAATACCCTATTCACATTTGTCAAAAGCTTGTGGCTTTCCTGCTACAGATACATTATATGTATACCCTAACCTATACAAGGAAGCACTTTATTGCTCTTAAATAATTTGTGGTTTTGAGAGGTAATCCCACTGTTGAAAAGAAAATGAATTTGAAGTATATTAAGATTATTCCACATGGACATTTAATCTTGTTAGAAAATAAATTGCCTTGGGCGGTGCCTGTGGGTCAGTGGGTAGGGTGCAGGCCCCATTTACCTAGGGTAGCAGGTTTAAACCCAGCCCCGGCCAAACTGCAACCAAAAAAAAAAAAAAAAAAAAAAAATAGCCAGGCATTATGGCGGGCACCTGTAGTCCCAGCTACTCAGGAGGCTGAGGCAAGAGAATCGCCTGAGCCCAGGAGTGGGAGGTTGCTGTGAGCTGTGTGACGCCATGGCACTCTACCAAGAACACTAAAGTTAGACTCTGTCTCTACAAAAAAAAAAAAAAAAAAGAAAGAAAAGAAAGATAGATAGAAAATAAATTGCTTATAGAACTGAACATAACTCTAGATATCTCATTTGATTCTTCAGGAACAGATATAGGAAATCATTCATGCAAATCTACATGCTAAAAATTGACATCACAAAGTACTAATGTTATTGCTAACGTGTGCTGTAACTACTAGTTTATAGTATATCACTGATTAATGAAAAATAGTTTAATCTATATTTTTGCACCAAAAAGTAAGCCATTGTTCAAAATTTTCCTGATTTATTAGGTAAAAAGAGCTACAATTTTGACTTTAAATTGAGCAAAGTGGGCACAAGACATATAGTCAGAATTATTGTGAAGACTGAGAGTATGACAATGGTAAATATAATATTTGTAGGGTTATTTATGAATGACCTTAACAGATCACATATTTCTAATAATTACAAATATTAATAAATAGAAGGCAAATATATAAAGTAATAGGACAGATAATGTTATAAACATGTCAAAATATATTCATCAAAAAATAAACA
This sequence comes from Loris lydekkerianus, assembly GCA_963574355.1. NCBI lineage: Eukaryota > Metazoa > Chordata > Mammalia > Primates > Lorisidae > Loris > Loris lydekkerianus. The sequence goes on from CAUYPK010013095.1 coordinate 94,189, forward strand.
TCCTTGGGAAGGACAAAGGATATCTTATAATTCTTAATATGTAAAATCGGAGAAGGAGGCCAATACAGTTCAAAGGGGGGACACAAAAATAAACATGTGAAAAGGAAATAAAAATGGTAAGAGGGCAGAGGTTTAAAAAATTAGTAGATGATTAAGCAATATTCCTTTATATTAGTAAGTGATTTAAAAACATTTGATAAATGACTGCATGGTTAACAAGATATAAGTATCTAGCTGGGCTTTGTTCTAGGTGCCTGTAGTCCCAGCTACTTGGGAGTCTGAGGCAAGGGAATTGCTTAAGCCCAGGAGTTTGAGGTTGCTGTGAGCTGTGACGCTCAGTACTCTACCAAGGGTGGCATAGTGAAACTCTGTCTCAAAAAAAAAAAAAAAAAGAAAAGAAAAGAAAAGAAGATATAAGAATCTGTTGATATTATGTGTTAATGGGAAAAGGAAACAGAAATAGGCAAAAAAAAAAAAAGAAAATAGTTCATGTGTTTATTATTTGAAGATGAAAAGCTTTCCCGGATCTCATTCATTAGTCTCTATTTTTAAGCTTTTTTCCTTTTAGGTCTTAAAGTTTGATGCATTTCCTCCTTTCAGGTTCCTTAAAATAAATAAAACAATCACACAAAGCCAACCTTAAAAAACAAGAGACTTATTTGGGTTATCAGAATAGAATATGTTACATCAAGTATACAGTGTATTAGTTGTAATCATGGTGTCCTGCATGTCTGTTTATCTGTTCCTGCTGAATAATTCCTAAGGTCAGTACTTGTCTCATTATCTCAGTGGTGGGCAGTCAGTTGAGAGTGGCAGATTGTGTCTCTGCTGGCTCAAGAGCAACTGCTTCTCAATCCTCTTCGTGGTTGCTTCGGAAAGTATTCTTATGCCTCCTGCTTTAGTAGTACGGGCCTGCTCTTCATGAGTGAGTTAAGACAGATGTTCTTCTGATGACGAATGAGGTGTGATAGTTAATTTTATAAGTCAACTTGACTGAATCACAGTGTGCTCTGATATCAACTTAAACATTATTTCTGGGTTTGTCTGTGAGAGTATTTCCTAAAATGATTCACATTGGGATTGTGATTCTAATGGATTGCCTTCCTAACATGGGTGGGCATCAGTCAACTTGTGGAACATCTGATTAGAACTGAATGGTAGCAGAAGGAAGAATTCACTCTCCAGTTCTACTAGACTGCTTGAATTGAAGTTTTAATTTTTTTCTCATCCTTGGTACCCCTGGTGCTCAGGCTTTCACACCTGTATTGGAATGTACACAATTAGCTTTCTAGCTCTCAACCCTTTGAATTATACCATCAGATTGCCTAAGTCTCCAGAATGTACATAGCAAACTGCAGGAATTCTCAGCCTCCAGAATTGGATGAAGCCATACTTCGTAAAAAATATGCACACATGGAAAAAGCCCAAGTGCCCATCGATCCACGAATGGATTAATAAATTGTGGTATATGTACACCATGGAATATTATTCAGCCTTAAAGAAAGATGGAGACTTTACCTCTTTTATGTTTACATGGAT
>CAUYPK010013096.1:0-24363 GCA_963574355.1 Loris lydekkerianus
TTCCTAATCCCTGGCTCTTTGGGCTCAATGACAAAAGATCAAAACCACCCAAAAATGATGGTTCACTTGAAGTCAGACGAGAGACCCTGGCTCAATTAGTCTCATAGGATGAAAGCAGTGCTGCATCAACTGGCTCCATGCAGGAGGGGCACGTGAAGGATCTCATCAACCAGTCATCTATACAGTCCAGGTGATAGATGTGCATGCACGGCAGAAATCGAATTGGGTCCCCATAAACAAAGTCCATCATACAGATCACACACCTGTTGAGGATAAGGGAGAGAAATCAGAAGGCATTTTAGAGAAGTGGACGATTCAGAAAAATCTTCATATTTCGTTAAAAGACAGTATTGATGTGAGTGTCACATTGTAATGGTTTGCCTGTCATCTCATTACCAAAGCATGCAAATTAATTTTTTCCTACTAAGCACTGATCCATCCATAGTCTTATTTCAAACCACTAAGAATTTGTAGTGTTTAGGAACAATTAACAGAACAAACTGAATGGGTACCAGGATCAAGTCCACACTGAGATACCTGAAGAAGAATGTCATATTTTAGGTAGGAAAACACATCACTTTGTTTCCATGTACCTATTGAGTTTAGTATAATCCTGGAGTAAGATGATTTTCATTTTATTAACTACCTATAAAAACAGAACCACCAATCTCAACCTATCTACTGGACTCTAAGTTAAACCTCTTTTAACTAACCTTGGTTTGGGTTCACTCTACTTTACTACAACTTCAATAATCCACCCAAATCTGCAGTGTTCCCCAAGTCTGTGTTCTAGACAGAATAATCTCTTTAATAAATACTAGCATTGGCTTGGCACCTGTAGCTCAGTGGTTAGGGCACCAGCCACATATACCAGGGCTGGGATGTTCGAACCCAGGCAGGGCCTGCTAAAATCAACAATGACAATGGGCGGTGCCTGTGGCTCAAGGAGTGGGGCGCTGGTCCCATATATTGGAGGTGGTGGATTCAGACCCAGCCCCAGCCAGCTAAACAACTGCAACAACAAAAAAAATAGCTGGGTGTTGTGGCAGGCACCTGTGGTCCCAGCTACTTGGGAGGCTGAGAACTGCTTAAGCCCCAAGTTTGAGGTTGATGTGAGCTATGATGCCAAGGCACTCAACCAAGGGTGACATAGTGAAACTGTGTCAAAAAAAAAAAAAGTACTAGCACTAAATGGTACAATGGATCAAACATCAACATAGCAAACTAGATCAAATTTGTGAAACTGTTCATAAATTTAAAGGGGAATGGCTGTCTACATTAGTGATTCTCACTGATAATGAGCTCAGAGAACAATTCCCCAAATACATAATTTTATCCTCATTTGGCTTAATAAAATTGTTTCACAAGTTAATAAATGTATATGTAAAGATTTTTCTCAATCCCACAAAAAGCTATTAGCAAACAATTTTAATGGCTATTAATATATTTAATGGCAATTTTAACAACATCTATTTCTGTAACACAGTTTACTTAACTATATCTATACTGTTGGACAATCCAGCTTGTATTATTTTTCAGTAGAAAAGATTATGAGGAATATTTTGTGCATAAAACTCTAGTATGAGAATCAAGGTACACGTTTGGGTGGTAGATTTTAGGATTATTATCTCACAGGGTTTTAGAGCTGTTTTCAAAAGGAGGGTCCTTGAAATATTACAAAACTTCTTTCCAAAAACCAGCTGACAATGCCTCCAGCAATGTTGGTCCTAATTCACATTCACATAGGTGAATGATTTTAACTACCAACAACGGTCATCTAAATTGTTAAGTACCATGCATACAACATCAGAATTCATGCCATTACTTCTTAGCTATTTTCATTTGAAAATTCTTTTTATTTATTTATTTGAGACAGTTTCACTATGCCCCCCTCAGCAGAGTGCCATGGTGGTGTCACAGGTCACAGCAACCTCAAACTCTTGGGCTTAAGTGATTCTCTTGCCTCAGCCTCCCAAGTAGCTGGGACTACAGGCGCCTGCCACAATGCCCAGCTATTTTGTTGTTGTTATTGTTGTTTAGCAGGCCCGGGCTGGGTTGGAACCCACCAGCCCCAGTGCATGTGGCCAGCACCCTAATGACTAAGCTACGGGCACCAAGCCTTGAAAATTCTTCTTAATTGGGTCGCGTCTGTGGCTCAATGAATAGGGCGCTGGCCCCATATACTGACCAGCCAAACTGCAAGAAAAAAATAGCCGGGTGTTGTGACGGGCACCTGCAGTCCTAGCTACTTGGGAGGCTGAGGCAAGAGAATCGCTTGAGCCCAGGTGTTGGAGGTTGCTGTGAACTGTGTGATGCCACGGCACTCTACCAAGAATGACAAAGTGAGACTCTGTCTCTACAAAAAAAAGTGCTCCTACATATTAAACATCCAACTTCTAAAGTGCAGAACAAACATTTTTCAAAAGCAAATCTCTGAAAGTAGGCCTGTGCAGTATATAAATTTATTTAAAACTTACTCCCGGATCTTCTTCTCTGATCCATCTCTTCCAGGGTCATAAACTCCCTTAGGCAGATGCTGGATAAGGCCTATTCTTTGAGCTATCCTAATTTGTTCCTCTTCAGTCAGCTGGGTTGCTAGGCGAGTCTGACTAGGTGTTGGATGATAGACTGGAACTGGCACCTGTTCCTAAACATTAAAAAAGAGAGAACAAGATTACTTTTTAAAAAACTGGTTTTCTAAGGATCATGCTTTGTTTCTTTTCTTTCTTTTTTTTTTTCTTTTTCTTTGTAGACACAGAACCTCACTTTACTGCCCTAGGTAGAGTGCCGTGGCGTCACATGGCTCACAGCAACCTCCAGCTCTAGGGCTTACGCAATTCTCTTGCCTCAGCCTCCCGAGTAGCTGGGACTACAGGAGCTTGCCACAACGCCCGGCTATTTTTTTGTTGCAGTTTGGCCAGGGCTGGGTTTGAACCCGCCACCCTCGGTATATAGGGCCGGTGCCCTACTCACTGAGCCACAGGCACCGCCCTAATGCTTTCTTTCTTTCTTTTTTAAAGAGACAGAGTCTCACTTTGTCACCCTTGGTAGAGTGCCATGGCGTCACAGCTCACAGCAACCTCCAGCCCTTGGGCTTAGGCAATTCTTTTGCCTCAGCCTCCCAAGTAGCTGGGACTACAGGTACCCACCATAAAACCCAGCTATTTTTTGTTGCAGTTTGGCTGGGGCTGGGTTTGAACCCATCACTTTCGGTATATGTTGGTGTCCTACTTCACTGAGCCACAAGTGCTGCCCAGGATTATGCTTTCTTTATTTCTTTTGGCTGTAGGTAAGAAGCAAAGGGCCCTAAGGAGATGAGGCTGGAATAAATTGCAGCAGTGTGATTATGTTTCACCCTGCCTTAACTTTAGGTATTGCAATAAAACATACACATCTTCTGAAAAATTTGTATTTCACACTCTGGGAGACCAAGACGGTACATTGCCTGAACTCATGAGTTCAAGACCAGCCTGAGCAAGAGCGCAACCCCATCTCTAAAAAATAGCTGGGTGTTGTGGCAGGCACCTGTTGCCCCAGCTACTGGGGAGGCTGAGGCAAGAGAATTGCTTAACACCAAGAGCTGGAGGTTGCTGTGAGCTGTGATGCCACAGCACTCTACCGAGGGCAATAAAGTGAAGCTCTGTTTCAAACAAACAAAATTTATATTTTGGCTCGGTGCCCATAGGTCAGTGGTTAGGGCACTGGCCACATGCATTGGGACTAGTGGGTTTGAATCCAGCCAGGGCCTGCTAAACAATGACAATGATAATAAGAAAATAGCCTGGTGTTGTGGTGGGTGCCTGTATTCCCAGGTATTGGGAGGCTGAGGCAAGAGAACTGCTTAAGCCCAAGAGTTTGAGGTTGCTGTGAGCTGTGATAGCAAGGCACTCTACAGAGGGAGACATAGTGAAATTCTTATCTCAGAAAAAAAAAAATTCCTACTTCAGTATCTGACCTACTTTAAAAAGGATACAAATGCAAGCATCACTAAAAAGACCACTGTAAGTATTTCCACATGAAGACCAAATAACCCAGATATATTTATTTCTGATAAATGTGCATACTAAACAATATAAACAGGCTAAGCAATCAACCAGGTGGACACTGCTTACTAAGCTAACTTACTATTCTCCAGGCTACAATGGATTTGTGGCCTCAAGATTTAAATTGCCCATTATAGGCTTAACTCATTTTTTTCCTTCCATATAGAAAATAACCTTAAAATTCATTTATTATTTATTTAATAAGATTGAATATTGTGGTAAACTATAAAATTCCTTTTGAGCTTTGAATACATATTCTGTATGACCAAAAATTCAGTGACCCTGTGGGCAACGTCTTAAAAATTTCACAGGTAAGCTGTGCATAGTGGCATGCACCTATAATCCCAGTTACTCAGGAGGCTGAGGCAGAAGGATCACTTGAGCCCATGAGTTTGAAATTCAGCATGGACAGCATAGTGAGACCTCATACTTTGTGTGTGTGTGTGTGACAGTCTCAAAAATACTGTGGCATCATAGCTCATAGCAACCTCAGATTCCTGGCTCAAGCGAATCTCTTGCCTCAGCCTCCCAAGTGGCACCAGTCACAATGCCCAGCTCTTTTTTTTTTTAGAGACGGGGTCTCGAACCTGGCAATCTCACGCCTTAGCCTCTCAGAGTGCTAGGATCATAAGCGTGAACTACCGTATCCGGCAGCAGGCTAACTTTCAATGCAGAAAAAATTTTCATGGTTTGGAGTCAAAAGACTGTCCCTGCTTGGTCATTTATTAGCCACATGACTTTGACCAAGTTATTTAACCTCCATAAGCCTCCGTTTCTTCATGTGGGAGATACAAAGGGCATGGTCAGTATTAAATTGGTGTGTTTTTAAGCGTTGTCTTTGATATTGTACCAGACACATGCAAAAGCTAAGAACAGTGAAATGTTAGCTACTAGTATTACTATCATGTGACTATAGACTAGTATTCCAAAATTAAACAAGTGGAGTAGACTATGACAAAAGTAAAAGATAGTGTAGAAGTCATCTAATTCCAACTCTCTTAATTTATAGGCTCAAGCCTGTCTATAGCCACATAATTATGAAACAGATCAGTCTGCTTTCCATCTCATCCTGTGACTTTTCTATACAACAAAAAATTCTGTTCAGGCTGGGAGCGGCGGCTCATGCCTGTAATCCCAGGACTTGGGGAGGCCGAGGGGGGTGGATTGTTTAAACTCACAGGTTTGAGAGCGGCCTGAGCCAGAGCAAGATCTTGTCTCTAAAAAATAGCCAAGCGTTGTGCTGGGCGCCCTATAGTCCTGGCTACTTGGGAGGCTGAGGCAAGAGGACCACTTAACCCAAGAGTTTGAGGTTGCTATGGGCTAAGACACCACAGCACTGTATCAAGGGTGACCAAGTGACACTCTGACTCCAAAAAAAATAAAAAAAATAAAAAAATTCTGTTCAAAGGAATTGTATTTATAATCACAACACTTAGAACTGAGCTACTCTGGTAGAATAGGGCTGGGATAGAACATGACCTAGGAGGGATGAAGTTCTCCATTCCTATATTCTCACTTTGGTTACCTTTGAAGAACAAACAATCAACAAAACACTTTGCAAAACACTATCTTAGAAGATGAATTTTCAGACTGAAAAATTAAATTATAAGACATGAGCCTCAACTTTGCTACTTAGTGGTGACTAGAGCCAAGTACCTTAATGGCTCTGAAAAATGGAGATAATATCAACGAATCTGGAAGGTAGATGTGACAATAATATCAGATAACTAGGAGCTTTGCAAATGTGGACATTCATAAATTATTCTAATCCTCTGCTTTTTCCCTATTATAAACTGATACTTCGCAGACTTTAAGCTAAATGCCACTGACCCTGGCTTTGATCTTGACTTTCTGGCTTCTCTCAGAATACTGCTAATTCTTTTGCCTCTCTTGTGACCTCTGTCAGCTCTGAGTTGGTAGTGGATTACCATTTCCAGTCTAGACTACCTTCTTAAATCTCAGCCCTATCTGACCGATGAGGTGATGCCTATACAAAGATGACATGTAGGCTCACATAGAAACAAAGTAGTATGACACTGTGGGTAAATTAGGGTCTCCAAAATCCCTGAACTTAACTAAAAATCAAATTTTAAAAAAAGCTAAAAGTTTTAATTAGTCTATATTTCAGGACCTAAGTATGGAGCTAAAAGATATACCATCACATTTTACATAATGTTCAGTAAGGGATAGTGTCTGCACTGAATTCTGTTTTTAAATTTGACAGTACTCAGTAGGAATACCCCTTGTGGAAAAATTATGCTTTGAATTTAATAGTAGTTATCTAGCCCTTATGTTTTATTCTTCTCAAAGTAATTTTAAAATTACTATATTATTTTAAAAATTTATTATTCAGTATAGACAAAAAGTTTTTTTTTTTTTTTTTTTTTGGAGGTGGTGCCTGTGGCTCAGTGAGTAGGGCGCTGGCCCCATATACCGAGGGTGGCGGGTTTGAACCCGGCCCTGGCCAAACTGCAATAAAAAATAGCCAAATGTTGTGGTGGGTGCCTGTAGTCCTAGCTACTCGGGATGCTAAGGTAAGAGAATCACCTCAGCCCAAGAGTTGGAGGTTGCTGTAAGCTGTGTGATGCCAAGGCACTCTACCAAGGGGGATAAAGTGAGACTGTTTCAAAAAAACAAACAAACAGAAAAAAAACAAACCACTTTTTTTTTCCTAGAGATAGAGTCTCACTCTGTTGGTCAAGCTAGAGTGCTGTGACATCAGCCTAACTCACAGCAACCTTCAACTCCTGGATTCAGGTGACCTTCCTGCCTCAGAATCCCAGAGAATACTTTGAATTACACCCTCCCACTACAACATGCAGCCAAAAAAATAATTTTTTGTATTTATAGCAAGATGGGGTCTCACTTTTGCTCAGGATCATCTCTCAAAGAGCTAGGATTATAGGCATGAGCCACTGTGCCCAGCCAGGAAACACTTTTAAGATAAAATTGGCCAGCGCTTTGGGAAGCTAAAAGCAGGAAGACCACTTGAGGCCAGGAGTTTGAGACTAGCCCCGTCAACATAGACTTAGTGTCTAAGAGAAGAATAAAAAAAATTATCCAGGCCTGGTGGTGTACATCTGTAATCCCAGCAATTTAGGAGGCTGAGGCAGAAGGACTGCTTGAGCCCAGATGTTTGAGGCTGCACTCTAGCCTGGGCAATAGAGCAAGGTATCTCTTACAAAAAGAAAAAAGTGATAAAGACATTTATGGATTGGACTTTGTTCTTACAAAAAAATTCATATTGAAGCCCTAACCCTGAGAATATGACCACATTTGAAGACAGACTCTTTTGTTTTTTTTTTTTGGCCGGGGCTGGGTTTGAACCCGCCACCTCCGGCATATGGGGCTGGTACTTTACTCCTTTAAGCCACAGGCGCCACCCTGAAGACAGACTCTTTACGGAGATAAGTAGTATAAAATGAAGTCCATATGGGGTAAGTGCTAATCTAATATGACTGGCGTCCTTTTAAGAGATCAGGACATAGAACAACACAGACATGGGTAACATTGTGAAGACAGAGAGAAAGCAGCCATATGCAAACCAAGAAGAGAAGACTCAGAAAAAAAATCAAATACCGTATATACTCGAGTATATACGGTATTTTGATTTTGAATTTTCGTTTCCAGAATGTTGAGAAAATGTTTGTTAAAACACCCTACCCTGTGCTTTATTGTGCCAGCTCTACTAAAGTAATAAAGATATATACAATTATATCTACCTCTTACAATACTTCAAAATAGCCATTTAGAGTCAAGTCCAGGTCTATCTAGCTCAGAACTTGGGCTTTAACACTAAGCCTTCCAATTTTCCAGTGTATAGGATATTTAGGACAAAAGGGGATTCTATGAGTAGGTTTATGAAACTCTGAATCAGGCCAGGTGCGGTGGTTCACACCTGTAATTCTAGCACTCTGTGAGGCCACGGTGCGTGGATTGCCTGAGCTCACAGGTTTGGGAACACCTTGAGCCAGAGTGACACCTCGTCTCTAAAAAAATAACCAGGCATTGTGGTGAGCACCTGTAGTCCCAGCTACCTGGAAGGCTGAGGCAAGAGAATTACTTTAACCCATGAAAGTTTGAGGTTGCTGTGAGCTGAGTTTGATGCCACAGCACTCGACCAAGGGTGACAAAGGAAGACTCTGTCTCAAAAAAATAAAAAAAAAGAACTCTAAATCACCAATGTACTAAATTGTTAATTAAGATAAATATACTGGCCACTAAGAGAAGTGTTTGATTAATGCACAGAAGTCCTATCTCACAGGGAGATAGGCCAAAAGGACTTGGTGCGAGTCTCCTGAATGAAAAGTTCTTTTAAAGTTCATAGCAAAAGTACTTGTGATTTAGCCAACTGTCCTCAGGTCTGTCAATAAATGCAAAGTCTTATTTTTGTGCTTGGGACATACAAGTGATTATCTCTGTGATGAACATCTTTCCTCAACACTAGACTAAGTCTCACCAGGGCAGAGACTTTGTCTGTTTTGCTAACCAAGATACTACATTTAGTACAGTATCTGGTACATCTGGGACTCAATAATCATTACCGGAAGCTGAATAATCTCAATCAAAGCACTAGTATTCCTTTAATCTATGTCATATGTATTAGAATTTTGTAAACATGCTGTGAAAAAATTGCTGATGATTCGGATTAAGCCATTATAAAACCAAAAGGCAAACTTGATGTACCACCAACATTCTCCATGTGACAATACTTGGCTTGTTGCCTCTTTCAAATTTCTACCTACCTATCTCACAGGAACTTCAATAGGTCCAAAACCAAATTAACTTTCTCTATTTCCACCTTGTGAAACTCAGAATTTCTAATCTACTTATGTAGATTAGTGGCAGAGAAATACAGTGGAAAGAACATAGGCATTTCTGTGAATTTCAGTTCTGGGACTTTACTAAGTATGCATATTACTTAATACATCTGAGCCTCAAGGTCCCTCCATCAGCAAATAGACATAAAACTTATCTTTAAAGAGCCATAAGAAATAACTAAAGTAAAGCACCGTATGATCAAGCTCAGTAACTGGGCAATTCTACTAGACATCCAAAGTAGACATCTTATCCTTCCTGATTCCTGACTTACTTCCTCCCTCCCTCCCTTTTATCTTTATCATTTACCTAAGTATCTTTATAGTCTTTTTTAACTCCCATGGCCTCTTGATTAGTAGACACATGCTTGTCCTGTGAGTTTAAATTAAGAAGGAATTCACAACCAGAGAAGGGAATATACTTTAAATAAATTTAACCCATTTTCTTCTTAATGCTTTCTCTAGTTCTCATGTGTCTACATGCAAAAATCAAAACATCAAGAGGATCCAAAGAAATGCATTTACCTTTAACAAAGAGATAATTTAAAATTAAAATGTGCATTATGGAAAGAAAATGCAGCACCGTAGAAGGCGTTATAACAGAAAATGAACACAGAATTATGAAATCTACTGAGGCAAGATAAAAGGAAAAGACAGGATAAGAGACCAAAAACCCAGGGTTTGACCTTCTAATGGAAAAATCTTTTGAAGCATTCCAGTTGTTTAATACACATGAAGCACTGAGAAAATGATGAATGCTGTCAAGAATATACTGGGCCCTAATCTTAGGACGTTCATAAGCCAAGAAAGATAAAAATAGGTGAAAGTATATATCTCTTCCATCTGAGCCCTGGATTCAATTTAGGGAATGAGACAATTTCAGAAACTAAAACAATGCAGTAGGGAAGTGCCTAAATAATGTGCTGAGGCTGGAAATAGTACAAGTCTGGTTTGTGGTAAGGAAAAATAAAGTCATTGCTAAAGAATGCAGCTTGTCACCAAAAGCTGTATCTTTTCCTCCAGTAGGAAATAAGATCCAGCTCTTCTGATCTTTCTCCTTATAGCCTTACAAGCTGTTGCTGGCACCACCCCCTCCCCAGCTGCACTCTCCTACTGGGAATGTTTTCTCTGAATTTTGCCAGACTTGACACATAAGGCCATAAAATGGAGGATCTGGAATAGCTAGTCTCGATGTATATTCTAGTTCTAATCTTGACAAAAACAAAATAACAAAATTATAGATCAGCATTTATGCAGGGACAATTACACACATAAAGGAATAATGATCCTGAGGAATGACATTTTATATTTAATGAGACAGTACATGCATACAAATCAGAGAGGCCTGCAAGGAAAAGGACATTGCTTCCAGGAAGATGGGTTGGGGTTTGTTTTCTTTGCTTAAGGAAATGAAATGGTTGGTTTAATTTGCTCACATAAATATTCACTGAGCACTTAGATCACAAGGTACACTTAATTGGAAAATTGGTAGGCATTATTCCTACAAGCATTCAGTATGAGCAATCATTAGATAAGATTATTCATCCTTAAAAAGCTTGGAAACAGCTAAAATTAAGGTCACTTGAGCCTGGGCACCAAATGTCTTTACTGAATGCCCCAATAACACTGCAGATTTTTTTAGGCAAAGGGGATATAGTAGTGACCAAAACAGTAAAAGTAGCTGCCCTTATAAAGCTTGATACAGAGACACTAAAGAAGAAAGTAAAAATAACCCTCAATGAATCCCCAACAATAAGAAAATAAAAATAAGAGCGTCATAAGAAATAACTAAATAAGTAAAGCACCGTATGATCAAGCTCAGTAACTGGGCAATTCTACTAGACATGCAAAGTAAATATCTTATCCTTCCTGATTCCTGACTTCCTCCCTTTTATCCTTATCCATCCAACCTCATCCACCAGCTCTGACCATCCCTAAATTGCCATGACCTGACAACTGAAACAGTCACATATTGCAGTAGACCCGCAGGCCAATCAACATTTGATGACTTGTATATCCTGGCTGATAAAGGGGTTCAATCAGTCACATTTTTTTTTCTATTACGGCTTAGGAATAGGAAACTGAATTAATTGACCTGAAAGGGCAAAGACCAGCCAATAAAAGGCATGTGCGGCTAGGCCCAGTAGCTCACACCTGTAATCCCAGCACTTTGGGAGGCCGAGATGGTTGGAACACCTGAGCTCACAAGTTCAAGACCAGTCTGAGCCAGAGAGCCCATTTCTAAAAAATAGTCAGGTGTTGTGGTGGGTGCCTATAGTTCCAGCTACTTGGGAGTTTGAGGCAAGAGAATCACTTGAGTCCAAGAGTTAGAGGTTGCTGTGAGCTATGACCCTACAGCACTCTACCAAGGACAAGAAAGTGAGACTATCTCCCAAAAAATAAAAAATAGGGTCAGCGTCCGTAGCACAGGGGTTACAGCGCCAGCCACATATACCTAGGCTGGTGGGTTCGAACCAAGCCTGCGCCAGCTAAACAACAATGACAACTGCAACAACAAAATACAGGCGTTGTGGTGGGCGCCTGTAGTCCCAACTACTTGGGAGGCTGAGGCAAGAGAATCGCTTAAGCCCAAAGAGTTAGAGGTTGGTGTGAGCTGTAATGCCATGGCACTCTACCAAGGGCGACATAGTGAGACTGTGTCTCAAAAAATAAATAAAAGGCATGTGCAAATTTAAGTTATGAGAAAACTGATGGGATTAAGGTAAAATTAGCAATGTGGACATTAGGACAGCCGAAAGAAGAAAAACTAGCCTGAGTGAGATAGGAAACTGACTGCCTTGGTTCCTTGACAGCTTTCTGATTCTAACCCAAGTATACCAATAAAATGTACCGCCTTTTCTTGGAGTTAATTTTACTTAAAACTAGAGTATATCCTTAGCACCACTACTATTTTGTTCCCTAAATTAGACTTTTTTTTTAGAGACAGAGTCTCGCTTTATCACCCTTGGTAGAGTGCCGTGACATCACAGCTTACAGCAACCTCCAACTCCTGGGCTTAGGTGATTCTCTTGCCTCAGCCTCCCAAGTAGCTGGAACTACAGGCATTTGCCACAACGCCCGGCTGTTTTTTGTTGCAGTTTGGCTGCAGCTGGGTTTGAACCTGCCACCCTCGGTATATGGGGCTGGCGCCTTACCCACTGAGCCACAGAAGCAGCCCTAGACTACCTTTTCCATCCCTACCATGCAAACTGGTTTTCAGAAGGAATATAGCAACTACTTAGGGATAAGAAATTGCTTACCACTGGTGCAGATATCCAGGGTGGTAGCAGAGCTACCAGAGATAGTCTTCTGATTTAGTAGCTAAATTATTGTTGGAATCAACTGATTCATGACAAATAATCCTGAAATATTTCTTTTGAGCATAATATCTTTTAATTTTATAAGCCTAAATAAGAATATACATTTTGGCTCAGCACCTGCAGCTCAGTAGTTTAGGGCGCAGGCCACATACATTGGGGCTGGCAGGTTTGAACCCAGCCCGGGACTACTAAACAACAAAAATGTATCTAGGTGTTGTGGCAGTGGCCTGTAGTCCTAGATACTTGGGGGACTGAGGCAAGTAAATCGCTTAAGCCCAAGAGTCAGAGGTTGCTGTGAGCTGTGATGTCACTGCACTCTACAGAGTGCCCCCCCAAAAAAAAGAAGAATATACATTTCAATAATTTTTCTGTGGCTGGGTATGGTGGCTCATGCCTGTAATCGTAGCAGTCTGGGAGGCTGAGGTGGGTGGATTGCCTGAGCTCATGAGTTCAAGAACAGCCTAAGCAAAAGCAAGACCCTGTCTCTAATACAAAATAGAAAAACTGAGGGATGCAGATCTCTTCAGCCCAAGTTGGAGGTTGCTGTGAGCTATGATGCCATGGCACTCTACCCCCAGTGACAAAATGAGACTCTGTCTCAAAAAGAAAAATAATAATTTTTCTTGCAACTTTAAATTGAAGATGCAAATGTAAATCTCATTTAAAAACTAATAATAAGCCCAAGATCGCAAAACCAGAGTCAGAAAATAATAATAGGTAGACGTTAAGGTATTGAGAGTTTTTTAAAAAGGTACTAATTCCAAAAAGAACATGTCTACCGCAGCCAAGGGTTGGCTTTGAGTATAGGAAGTCTGGTATTGCCTTCTCTATTCTGAGCTTTTTAACAGATGTCCTAGCCCCTTTTTACTGAAGTTTTATTTTTAACCTGGAAGCCGAGATTCAAGTTTTCTTGAATCCCTGCTCCTCCCTTTAAAAGTAATTTGTTTAAGAACTAAGACCAGCATCACAAAATTTCGTCCAGTAACTACTGAATGTTTTAAGAATGTTGCAAAGTAACACTTTAGGACTTATGTTTCTTCCCTTCTAATAACTTTTGGATCTGAATGGGAAACCTGCCCGTTAAATTTTCACATAATTAATAAACATTCTTATTGCAAAAAACACTGAAAACTTTTAAAAAGTAGTTATTTCAGCATTGAGGAAATACAGCATCATTTTAAGATAAAAGGTCTCTTTTTATAACACCTTTGAGATAAAATTCACATATAATTCCTACCTTTAACATACCCACTTTAAGGGTTTCTAGTATGTTCATTGTTATGCAGCCACCACTAGTCAATATTTGTTTTACTACCCTCAAAAGAAGCCGTGTAAATATCAGCATAGACATCCCTTTGTGTCTCACCCTCAACCCCCTGTGCCAAATTCCTCAGCCTTTGGCAGCTATTAATCTGCTTTCTGTCCATACAGATTTCTTATTCTGGACATTTCATATCATGGTATTACTCAGATGTTCTGGGTTCTCCCCCAGACCACCATAATAAAGCAAGCCACACATTTTTTAGTTTCCCAGTGCATACAAAAATTGTGTTTAGGACGGGCGCCTGTAATCCTATCCCTATGGGAGGCCGACATGGCCCTTGAACACAGGAGTTCAAGACCAACCTGAGCAAAAGTGAGACCGTCTCTACTATAAACAGAAAAATTAGTGGGGTGCTGTGGGGGACACGTGTAATCTCAGCTATTCAGGAGGCTGAGGCAGGACTGCTTGAACTCAAGAATTTGATGTTGCTGTGAGTTAGGCTGATTCCATGCACGTTAGCCTGGCTAAAAGAGTGAGACTGTCTCAAAAAAACAAAAACCAAAACCAGTTATTTCTAAAAATGCTAATGATCATCTGAACTTTTAGCAAGTCATAATCTCTTTGCTTGTGGAGGGTCTGGCCTCCATATTGACAAGCTGCAGGTTGCTGAGGGTTGGGGGTGGCTATGGAAATTTTGTAAAATAAGGCAATATGATGTTTGCTACATTGACTGATTTTCTTTCATGGCAGATTTCTCTGTAATAAGTGATTCAGTTTGAAAGCATTTTACCCACAGTAGAACTAATTTTATTTTTATCTATTAATTATTATTTTTTTGTAGAGACTCACTTTATCGCCCTCAGTAGAGTGCTGTGACGTCACACTGCTCACAGCAACCTCCAACTCTTGGGCTTAGGCAATACTCTTGCTTTAACCTCCCCAGTAGCTGGGACTATAGGCGCCCACCACAACACCCAGCTATTTTTTTGTTGCAATTTGGCTGGGGTTGGGTTTGAATCTGCCACTCTCGGTATATGGGGCTGATGCCCTACCCACTGAGCCACAGGCACCAACCTAATTAATTTATTTTTATGAGACAGAATCTTACTATGTCACCCTTACCATGTCAACACTCTATGTAGTTACTACCATTCTCCCTCTTCTAGAGCCTGGCAACCAGTTTCTATGGATTTACCTATTTTGTATATTTCCTATAAATGGAATGTGACCCTTTATGTTGGCTTTCTTCCATTTACCATAATATATGAGATTCATTCACACTGTATCATTTTTGATAATGCTTGGTGGAGTGCTATGGGGTCACAGCTCATACAACTATTGGACTTAAGCGAGTCTCTTGCCTCAGCCTCCCAAGTAGCTGGGACCACAGGCAGCTGCCACAACACCTGGCTACTTTTAGAGATGGTGTCTTGCTCTTGCGTAGGCTGGTCTTGAACTCATGAGCTCAGGCATCCCAGAATGCTAGTATTACAGGCGTGAGCTACCTCGCCCAGCCATTTAGCCTCTTCTTGATGGTGTGCTTTTCAAGTTTTGATAATATCCACGTGTTTTTGTTACTAGTACTTTCAACATTATATGTAAGAAGGCTTTTTTCATATTCAAATTTATAAGTACTTACCTCTTAGTGTTAGTTTTAGCTCTTACATTTCTCTGTGAATTTTTGCCTATGGAATGAAAAGGGTCCAATTTTATTTAATAACTGGTTAATACAGGTGTCCCAGCATAACATGTAAAAAAATTGTTTTGTAAAGCCCTATATTTAAATATGAGATCTGTCCTAGAAGCCCAGTGACACATTTCAGGTTGAGGTTCAGGAGCTGGGAACTTAGAAGATTGCTTATCTGAAGAACCTGGGGTCTCTTGTGGATGCCTGAAAGTAGCTCAACTAAATAGGTTTTCTACACCCTCTACTCAGATCAGGTGCTGCATCTTTGACATCAGGGTTCCTATTTTCTAAAGCACTATTCAAGCAAACTGATAATACCCTGAATCTCAATGTTGGGACTATACTAAATCACAGTAAAATGCTCCTGTCTAGACCATGGGTCAGGTCCGATGTAAGTCTGGAGGAGAAAAACTGGGTTTAGACTTCCATTAAGATTTTTCCTTGGGCCGGGTGTGGTGGCTATCCCTGTAATGCTAGCACTCTGGAAATGGAGGCGGTGTAGTGTGTGAGCTCATGAGTTTGAGACCAGCCTGAGCAAGGGCAAGACCACGCCCCTCCGCCCCCGGTCTCTAAAAATAGCTGGACATTGTGGCAGCCTCCTGTAGTCCCAGCTACTCAGGAGGCTGAGGCAAGAGAATCATTTGAGCCCAAGAGTTTGAGGTTGTTGCTGTGAGCTGTGATGCTATGGCACTCTACCAAGGGATACAAAGTGAGAGTCTCAAAAAAAAAAAAGGCCAAGGGCGGTGGCTCACACCTGTAATCCTGGCATTCTGGGAGGCCAAGGCGGGTGAATTGCTTAAAGATTGTAAGTTCAAGAACAGCCTGAACAAAAGCAAGACCCAGTCTCTACTAAAAATAGAGTAACTGAGGCAAGAGGATTGCTTGAGCCCTCTTGGAGGCTGCTGTGAGCTATGATGCCAGGACACTGTACCCAAGGCAACATCTGGAGACTTTTGTCTCAAAAAAAAACAACAAACAAACAAAACCCCAACCCCCCAGATTTTTCCTTAAGGCAGGGCATGGTGGTTCATGTCTGTAATCCTAACACTCTGGGAGGCTAAGGCAGATGGATAGCCTGAGCTCAAGGGCTGAAGACCAGCCTGAGAAAAAGTTTCTATTTTTTGTTTACTACAAACAGAAAAACTAGCCAGGCATAGTGGTACACATCTATAGTCCCCTCTACTGGGGAGGCTGAGGCAAGAGGATCTCCTGGGCCTAAGAGATTGAGGTTGCTGTGAGCTATGATGATACTACAGCTGATGATACTACAGCACTCTACCCGGGGTGACAGAGTAAGACTCTATCCTGAAAAAAAAAAAAAACAAAGTTTAAAAATATTATGGATGGCTCAGTGCCTGTAGTCCAGAGGCTAGGGTGCCAGCCACATACACCAAAGCTGGAGGGTTCGAATCTAGCCTGGGCCTGCCAAACAATGACGACTAGAACCAAAAGACAGCTGGGCATTGTGGAAGGCACCTGTAGTCCCAGCTACTTAGGAGGCTGAGGCAAGAAAATCGCTTAACCCCAAGAGTTTGAGGTTGCTGTGAGCTGTAACGCCACAGCACTACCCAGAGTGACATAGTGAGGCTGTCTCAAAAAAAAAAATTTACATATATATACATTATATATATGGTAAAAACATCTGCATTCAGAAAGATTGTAAAGAAACACTCAAATGGCTCGGTGCCTGTAGCTCAAGCGGCTAAGTGCCAGCCACATACACCAGAGCTGGTGGGTTTAAATCCAGCCTGAGCGTACCAAACAATAATGACAACTGCAACCAAAAAAAAAAAAAAAGAAAGAAAAAGAAAAGAAAAGAAAAAAATAGCCAGACATTGCGGTGGGCGCCTGTGGTCCCAGATAACTTAGGAGGCTGAGGCAAGAGAATCGCTTAAGCCCAAGAGTTTGAGGTTGCTGTGAGCTGTGACGCCAAAGCACTCTACCCAGGGCGACAAGGTGAGACTCTGTCTCAAAAAAAAAAAAAACAAGAAACACTCAAATGTTAAATATCAGTGCATTAGAGTATTGAATATGGGTTATACTTTTTATTTATAAGTAATTGCTTAATGTGCAATTATTACTTTTATTACAAGGGGAAAGTAATCTTCATATGATTGATGTCATCAAGTAAATAGCTTTTAAAAAGTTATTAGAAAATCCAATGTATAAGCAGAACAGAAAATAAAAAGCATCAATAATTAGAGACAAGACACAATTCTGCTGAGAACATGACTTTTACAACCAATTCTAACTCCATTATTGCATTAAAGTTAGATTCACATTTTAAAAATTAGAATTTTAGGTGTAGTGGCTCACAATTGTAATCTGAGCACTCTGGGGGGCTACAGTGGGCGGATCACAGTTGGAAACCAGCCTGAGCAAGAGCGAGACCTTGTCCTTTAAAAAAAAAAAAATCAGGGTCTTGTGGCAGACACCTGTAGTATCAGCTACTTGGGAGGCTGAAAAGAGGATCGCTTGAGCCTAAAGGGTTTAAGGTTGTTGTGAGCTATGATGCTATAGCACTCTGAGGGTAACAAAGTGAGAATCTGTCTCAAAAAAAGGAAAAACTAAAATTAACATTTTAAAGTGAACAATTGAGTAGCATTTAGTATATTCAAAATGTGAAGCAACCACCTCTTCCTACTCTAAAACATTTTCATCAGTTCAAAATAAAACCCTAAGTAGTTACTACCATTCTCCCTCTTCTCCCAGTGCCTGGCAACTAGTTTCTATGGATTTACCTGTTTTGTATATTTCCTATAAATGCAATGTAACCCTTTATGTTGGCTTCCTTCCATTTACCATAATGTATAAGATTCATTCACACTATATCATTTTTCAAACTTATCAAAAAAAATAAAAATAGCGAATTAGTCCAATTGCATTGAATGTTCCTTTCATGTAGGTTGCTATAATCAGCTAATCAATGTGAGCTTTCAACAAAGCAACTTTGGAATAAAAAGGTTGGAAAAATCAGTGAAATCCGAAGTGTTGGAAAAATCAGTGAAATCAGTGGAATCCGAAAGAACTTGAAGTGTTAAACTACTAAAAAAAAAAAAAAAAAAAAAAGACAAAAGACCTGGCACAGTGGCTCATACCTATAATCATACCACGCTGGGAGGCCAAGGCGGGTGGACAGCTTGAACTCAAGAGTTCGAGACCAGCCTAAGCAAAAGTTTCTATTTTTCTCTACTAAAATAACAAAAACTAGGTGGGGATGGTGGTGCAAGCCTATAGTCCCAGCTACCTAGGAGGCTGAGGCATGAGGATCACTCAGGCCAGGAGGATCACTCAGGCCAGGAGTCTGAGGGTGCTGTGAGCTAGGCTAATGCCACAGCTCTCTAGCATGGCCAAGAGTAAGAATGTCTCAAAAATAAAATACAATGAAGGACAGGAAGTTCATTAACCAATATAAAGGTATCTTTCATGGACACAAACCATTCTTATTTTAGAATTATGAAATGAAATCCAATGATAGGGCTCAGTGTCTGTAGCACAGTGCTTATGGCGCCAGCCACACACACCAAGGGTGGCAGGCTCGATACTGGCCTGTGCCAGATAAACAACAATGACAACTGCAACCAAAAGACAGCCAGGTCTTGTGGCAAGTGCCTGTAGTCCCAGCTACTTGGGAGGCTGAGACAAGAGAATAGCTTAAGCCCAAGAGTTTGAGGTTGCTGTGAGCTCTGACAACACAGCACTCCAGCAAGGGTGACACAGTGAGACTAAAAGAGAAAGAAAGAAAGAAAAAAAGGAAATCCAATGATAGAACATGCTATGGGCCCAGTGTGGTGGTTCATATCTGCAATTCCAGCACCTTAGGAAGCCAAAGGGGAAGGATTGCGACAGACATAAAGTCTGTATTTCAACAGACTACCTGCTCATGGCAGATAAGATACCATATATACTCGAGTATATACGGTATATTGGAGAAGGCAAATAAAGAAGGTAGGAACAGATGTTTGAAAACAGACCAGAGTATAATCTGGGGTCTAGGATTTAAAGAAGCATATATATTCCTTGATCTTTCTGAGACATGGTTTATGGCCTTCAGCATCAAGAGATTATCACCAGTGAAAGAGTTATTTAAGAAACAAGGATGGGCACGGTGGCTCATGCCTGTAATCCCAGCACTTGGGAAGATGAGGCAGGTAGATTGCCTGAGCTCACAGGTTCGAGACCAGCCTGAGCCACGGAGAGAGTCCATCTCTAAAAATAGCCAGGCGTTGTAGTGGGCGCTTGTAATCCTAGCTACTTGGGAGACTGAGGCAAGAGGATCACTTGAACCAAAGAGTTTGAGGTTGCCATGAAGTAAGACACCACGGTACTCTACCAAGGGTGAGCAAGTGAGACTGTCTCAAAAAAGAAAAAATATAAATAAAATAAATAAATAAATGAATACAAGTTAAGAAAATAGTTACCTGGGAGGTGCCTGTGTGGGTAGGGCGCCAGCCCCATATGCTGAGGGTTGTGGGTTCAAACCCAGCCCTGGCCAAAACTGCAACAACAATAAAAAAAACTAAAACAGTTTAATAAAAAAAAAAAAAAAGAAAGAAAGAAAGAAAACAGTTACCTGAATGTAGATAGTTTCCACAGTAACAGAAAGGTAATATAAAAAATGATGTGAAGGGCTCGGCGCCCATGGCTCAAGCAGCTAAAGCACCAACCACATACACCTGAGCTGGCGGGTTCGAATCCAGCCTGGGCCGCCAAACAACAATGACGGCGGCAACCAAAAAAATAGCTGGGCGTTGTGGCGGGCGCCTGTAATCCAAGCTACTTGGGAGGCAGAGGCAGGAGAATCGCTTGAGCCCAGGAGTTGGAGAGCACAGCACTCCACCCAGGGTGACAGCTTGAGTCTCTGTCTCAACAAAAAAAAAAAAAAAAAAAAGAAAAATGATGTGAATAAAAGGCTTGGTGCCTGAGCTAAGGTGCCAGCCACATACACCTGAGCTGGTAGGTTCGAATCCAGCCTGGGCCCACCAAACAACAATGACGGCTGCAACCAAACATAGTCAGGCACTGTGATGAGTGCCTGTAGTCCCAGCTACTTGGGAGGCAGAGGCAGAAGAATCACTTGAGCCCAGGAGTTAGAGGTTGCTGTGAGTTGTAATGCCATGGCAATCTACCCAGGGCGACAGCTTGAGGCTATTTATAAAAAAAAAAAAAAAAAAAAAAGAAAAATGATGTTGAAGGGAAAAATCCCCAGACTTGGGGTGATTAACTCAAGGGAATAAAGGAAGATCTTGTTTTTTTTAGACAGAGTCTCACTTTGTTGCCCTCGGTAGAGTGCTGTACAACTCACAGCAACCTCCAGCTCTGGGGCTTAGGTGATTCTCTTGCCTCAGCCTCCCTAGTAGCTGGGACCACAGGCGCCCGCCACAACGCCTGGCTATTTTTTGTTGCAGTTTGGCAGGGGCCTGGTTTGAACCCGCCACCCTCGGTATATCGGGCTGGCACCCTACTTACTGAGCCACAGGCGCCGCCCAAGTCTTGGTTTCTGATATGCCCACTGTTTTAAGAAACCCTCGGCTTGGTGCCTGTGGCTCAAGCGGCTAAGGCACCAGCCACATACACCCTGAGCTGGCAGGTTCAAATCCAGCCCGTGCCCCCCAAACAATGATGGCTGCAACCAAAAAATAGCCAGGCCTTGTGGCGGGTGCCTGTGGTCCCAGCTACTTGGGAGGCTGAGGCAGGAGAATTGCTTGAGCCCAGGAGTTGAAGGTTGCTGTGAGCTGTGATGCCACAGTACTCTACCCACGGAGACAGCTTGAGGCTCTGTCTCAAAAAAAAGAAACCCTCATTAACAACTCTAAACCAAAAGTTAGTGCTCTTACCTCAATTCTCCTTCCTCTAGCATAGTGGTTCTCAATCTGTGGGTCACGACCCCTTTGGGGGGGTCTTCTGCATATCAGATTTTATATTATGATTTATAACAGTAGCAAAATTACAGTTATGAAGTAGCAACAAAAATAATTTTAAGGTTGGGGTAACCAGAACATGAGGAACTATATTAAAGGGTTGCAGCATTAGGAAGGTTGAAAACCACTGCTCTAGCACTTCTCTCATATATGACTTCATACTGTCTAATCCATCCTATACTTTGAACATAGCAACTAATAGTACAGTGACATCTGAGATCCACCAGAGTAGAAAAAAAGTAAACCTGATGGCATCTTGAATCACTCTACAAACACTCAGTTTTTCTATTTCAGATTAAAGTTATGAGTCCTATGGTTGAAAACCAATGGCAGAAATCTGAAATCCTTTGAAAGGTTAGTCAGTAATGTCTCTTCCTCGCTTTTTTTTGAGACAAGAGTCTCAACCTGTCGCCCTGGGTAGTGTGCTGTGACGTCATAGCTCACAGCAACCTCAACTCTTTGGCTCAAGCAATCCTCTTGCCTCAGTTTTTCTATTTTTAGTAGAGACGGGAGTCTTAATTTTGCTCAGGCTGGTCTCAAACTCATGAGCGATCTGCCCACTTTAGCCTCCCAGAGTGCTAAGATTATAGGCGTGATCCACTGTGCCCAGCCATCCCCCCTTTTTTGAGACATGGCCTGTCTCTGTTGCTCAGGTTGGAGTCTGGTTTTGCATCATTGCTCACTGGGACTAGGGTGTGTGTTAAGATGCCAGGCTAATTTTTTCTATTTTTAGTAGTGACAGGGTCTTGCTCCTGCTCAAGTTGGTCTTGAAGACCTAGCTTTTAACAGTCCTCCTGCCTCAACATCCCACAGTGCTAGGATTACAGGCATAAGCCACTGGGCCCAGCCCATTTTAGCAATTTGAGATGCTGTTTTCCTTGTGATATAAAAAACTTTTTTCAGTGACTAAGAAATAACTCTTTGAGTTAATTTTTTCAATAATTTCAGAAAAGACATTTAAAATGGCCCCACTTTATGCCACCTAATCTTGATGAGTTGCCACAATTTACCTAATAGTCTTGCAACAGAAAAATTCAACTGAATATCATCCACCCATCAGAGCTCTGTGGCTTTGTGGTTTCTGGCAGGAGTGGCATAAGATCATGACAGAATTTTCCCCAGAAATCAAGATGAATGATAATTAGAAAGGGAGGTACACTGAATACTTTAAACCAGAGAGGTTCTCAGCTCAATGCCCGTAGCACAGTGGTTACAGCGCCAGCCACATATACCAAGAGTGGTGGGTTCGAGTCCAGCCTGGGCCAGTTAAACAACTGCAACAAAAAAATAGCTGGGCGTTGTGGTGGGCGCCTGTAGTCCCACCTACTTGGGAGGCTGAGGCAAGAGAATCACTTAAACCTAGGAGTTGGAGGTTGCTGTGAGCTGTGATGCCACAGGACTCTACCCAGGGCGACAGCTTGAGGCTGTCTCAAAAAAAAAAAAAAAAATTCTCCTGGCTAGAGTCTGATCTGTCATGTTTTCCATACATTGCTTAATAAACTCACCATGGTTTTTGTTTTTTCTGTTATTAAGGAAAACAATTTTATGCATTTTGACATTGGCTGAACATATTCCTTTTAACAAAGAAAAATTTGTGGCGTTGCTTTTTGATCTGATATTAGAATGAGAACAGATTTCAAGATTTCCAGGAAAACAATCAGTATTTTAGTGCATTTCTGACTCCCATTTTCAGCTAACATAAATGTTACCTTAAAATTTTCAAATAGGATGCATAAAACTGCAATCGGACATTAGACTAAAAAAGAAAAAAAAATTAATCATGTCTCTTTACTGGACTTTTATAGGTCTTCTCTTCCCAGAGACAAATATCCCCTACTTCACAATCATGCCTTATGCATATCACCGCTTTTTAGCAGCATCTACATTTGTGACCCCTTTAAGAATAAAGAACACTAAGAGTAAAATTAGAACCAAAATATCTCATGAGCATGTTGAGAACTGAGAATTGCAACTACTTCCACTAAAACCACATAGAGGCGGTGCCTGTGGCTCAGTGAGTAGGGCACCAGACCCATATGTCAAGGGTGGCGGGTAAGAACCTAGCCCCAGCCAAACTGCAACAAAAATAGCCAGGCATTGTGGCGAGTGCCTGTAGTCCCAGCTACTTGGAAAGCTGAGGCAAGAGAATCGCCTAAGCCCAAGAGCTGGAGGTTGCTGTGAGCTGTGACACTACAGCACTCTACTGAGGGTGAGAAAGTGAGACTGTCTCTAAAAAATAATTTAAAAAAAAAACAAATATTGATATACTAATTTCTCAAATACACTGTCATACATCCCATTGTTTAATCTTGCCCACTTTTCTTTTGCTTTTATAATTAAAAAAAATACCAACAGTAAAAAAATAGATAAATAAATAAATAAAAATACTCAAAGACTTTTTTTTTCTATTTATTTTGAGACAAATGTCTTGGCTAGGTTCCCGTAGCAGTGGTTACAGCGCTAGCCACATACACGGGCTGGCAGGTTCAAAACCGCCCAGGGCCAACGAAACAACTGCAACAAAATATAGCTAGGTGGGGCAGTGCCTGTGGCTCAGTGGGCAGGGCGCCAGCCCCATATACCAAGGTTTGAGTTCTAAAATTGTATTTGGTTCTTTTCATCTATTTTCTATTTTCCATTATGTTTCCTTTAACTCCTTAGCCGTATTTTTAGTAGCTTTCCTAAATAATTTTCTTTTTATTTCAATTTCTGCTCTTACCTATTTTTAGCCATACTGAAATTAATAAATTTGGGTTAAAAATGTAATTTAAAAAAAAGAGAACCATTGGCTTAAGTCCAAGAGTTTGAGGTTGCTGTAAGCTGTGATGCCACAGCACTCTACCGAGGGTGACATACTGTATATACTCGAGTATAAGCCAACCCGAGTGTAAGCCGACCCCTTTAATGTTACCCTAAAAACTGGGAAAACTTAGTGACTCGAGTATAAGCCGAGGTGGAAAATGCAGCAGCCACTGGTAAATTTCAAAAATAAAAATATATACCCACAACAATTACAATAATTGAGGAATCAGTAGGTTAAATGCTTTTCAATATTTATTGCTAAAGAAAAACTGTAAACTAGAAACAACAACTTTAAAACTTTAAATAAAATACAGAAAACTCTAGCTTAACAGGTAACCAAGATAAATCACAACGGTTAAAATCCTTCAAAACTGGATTCCTCCTCCTCATCATCTGTATGTCCAAACAGAGCTTCAGCTGTATCTGATGTGAGGGTATCAGCATTTAACCTACTGATTCCTCAATTATTGTAACTGTTTTGGGTATATATTTTTATTTTTGAAATTTAC
>CAUYPK010013097.1:0-17254 GCA_963574355.1 Loris lydekkerianus
TTTTTTTTCCTGGTTAGGTTAGCCAAAGGTTTATCTATTTTATTGACCTTTTCAAAAAAAACAACTTTTTGATTTGTTGTTCAAAAAAAACAACTTTTTGATTTATTGATCTGTTGTATAATTATTTTGTTTTCAATTTCATTTAATTCTGCTCTCATTTTGGTTATTTCTTTTCTTCTACAGGGTTTGGGGTTTAGGGTTAGAATGTTCTTCCTTTTCCAGTTGCTTGAGATGTCCCATTAAATTGTTAACTTCCTCTCTTTCCATTCTCTTGAGGAAGGCTTACAGTGCTATAAATTTCTCTCTTAGGACTGTCTTTGCGGTATCCAAAAGGTTCTGATAATTCCTGTCTTCATTGTCGTTTTGTTCCAAAAGTTTGGCAATTTCCTTCTTAATCTCATCTCTGACCCAGCTATCATTCAGCATAAGGTTATTTAACTTCCATGTTTTTGTATGAATATGCAGATCCTGTTGTTACTGAGTTCAACTTTTATTCCATGGAGGTTCGAGAAGATGCAAGGAATAATTTCTATTCCTTTAAATTTACTGAGGTTAGACTTGTGCCCTAAGATGTGATCGATTTTGGAGTATGTTCCGTGGGCTGATAAGAAGTATGTGTATTTAGTTTTGTTGGGATGAAATGGTTCTGTAGATGTCTGCTAAATCCAAATGCTGGATGATTACCGTATATACTAGAGTATAAGCCGAGTTTTTTTGGCACAAAATTTGTGCTGAGTTCAGGTTTTTCGGCACAAATTTTGTGCCAAAAAAACTCAGCTTATACTCGAGTATATACGGTAGTTTTAAATCTAAAATTTCCTTGCTCAGCTTCTTCTTGGAGGATCTATCCAACACTGCCAAAGGAGTGTTGAAATCTCCGACTATTATCGAACCGGAGGAAATCAAGTTGCTCGTGTCTGTTAGATTTTCTCTTATAAATTGAGGCGCATTCTGGTTGGGTGCATAAATATTAATAATTGAAATCTCATCATAGTGAGTATTGCCCTTAACAAACATGAAGAGACCATTCTTATCCTTCCTTACTTTTGTTGGTTTAAAGCCTATTGTATCTGCAAATAGAATTGCAACACCTGCTTTTTTCTGATTACCATTTGCCTGAATTATGGACAACCATCCTTTCACCCTGAGTCTATATTTATCTTTTAAGGCAAGATGTGATTCTTGTATGCAGCAAATATCTGGCCTGAGTTTTTATATCCAGTCAGCCAACCATAATTTTATTTTAAAAGAATATGAAAGGGTACACTACAGAGATTAACTCCCAATCACACGGAATAATGGCAAAGCCTATAGTTCACATCTCATATTAAAACTGCTACAAGGAGAAAATAATTATTTAAATACAATGCTTAAAATATTTCATTTAGCCCTTTCAATTAGTTTTTGGAGCCTACGGTTATATTTTCCCACAACAAAATTCCCTCGGGCCTTCCAAGTGAGGGCCTACTGAACGACCTAGGTTTCCCATCAGGGGTCCCCAAGAGGACCACAGTGCATACTAAGACCCATGCTCTTTCCTGGCCAGAGGTGATTGCATCAGAAATGAACACCTGACCAAAAGCCAACCAACCATGGTCTGCCACTTCCCTACCCCTCAGCTTTACTCCTACTGTTCTCCCCCTTACATCAACACACTTGCTCTGTTATGTATCTTTCCATCATGGCACCTGCTATGATTATAAAATAGCTGCCCCTCTTTTTTCAGTGATTATTCACTGAAATTTGTCTCTGCTCCTCAACTACAAGCTTCTTGAGGGCAGAAACAGGTCAGTTTTTGCTCACTATTGTGTTCTACCAACCAGCACAATTCCTGATACATGGTAGTCATTCAAGAAGTCTTTTTTCTTTAGTAAAAGGAAAAAAAGACTACAATATTATGCCTCTTTTTCTCTACAACTTTTTATTTCATTAAATTTACGTGGAAAATAACACCATTTTGAGCAGACCTAAAATTAAGACAGAAGAACAAAACCCGTAACGGAATCTACATGTATCCTCAGAGGAAAACTTCACAGAAACTACCACTTGACAAATTTAAGGAGTTTACAGAAACATACCTGAATGAAGCTGAATTTTCCCAATAACACCTTCTACCAATCCCAGACAAATGGGATTCCAGGCAAGAAGAAGATCGGTAGCTAAAATAAAAGAAAGAGTCATGAGAAAACATTCGCCAGAAAATATATTAAAATGATATCTTTATTTTCATAATTTTATAACAATTTTCTTTTTACATTATCAAGTTTCAGGCATAAAACAGTATCTTTAGCAGTATATTAAAAAATGATTCACATCCCCAAAAAGCATGAACATCCAGAACTACACATATTGCCATAAAGCAATTTATGACAAGGCATTAAAGCTGAGGCCTGAATAAGGCCTCTGATACAAGGGCAGGTACAGGGAGAGAACTGACGTTCTGAAATCATACCCAGAGGGGAAACAGTACCTTGGCGCCCTACAGTGGAGGACAGAGGCTGGTACACGACAAGGAGGCCCACGGAGGAATTGGCCACAGTCCTACACACGGCACAGATCACAGACCCAAAGACAAGGCCTGGGAAATTGCCAGAGAGCTGCCCACTTACTGGGTCATGCTCTGGAAAATATGTTTTCCTAAAGATGTTTACACCAAGCAAAGAAATCCAGAAAGCCCAGGACAAAAACAATAGAAACGGTTTCCATTTTGAGTGCCTGCTATGTGCCAGGCATCTCAATCAGGATTCTTCAGTGAGCCACAGACCAGACAGCAATTTGGGTGACTGTTTTCTCATTTATGCCATATGAGAAATGAGATGGCACACAGTCGGTACCATTCTAGATGCACAGGAGAGAAACAAGTTCATTACACACAACAGATGGGTAAGGACAAGAAGAAGGCTTAATACTCTTGTGGAACTCAAGTTGCAAAAGGCTGTTTATATACATGGTGATAAACTTAACATCAGTGGTAGTTTAACAGCTGAGAAAGATTAGCAAGAATGAAAACAGTATCTCTCTCGGCAGAAACCTAAAGTTACGATTTAATTATTAGCATTTAAATTTTATTTTGGTGAAATTTATATTCAATCCATAACTCAAGGCAGTAATTATACACTTAACAGTTAGTTTAGCCTCCAAATTCATTTGCGTTTTGATTACTGTACTATTCCTGAATGTCTCTGTTGTTATGACAGATTAAATGGGCAGCAAAAATGACCTATTTGTTTTGATTGCAAGAAAATAGAAATTTTTATAAAGGCTGTTATATATACACTATTGTTTCTGATCTGACAACTCTGAATTAGGTATCAAGAGTCCAATTTTACAGGTAGGAAACGGACTTAGAAAAGTTGACAGCCAAGTCAGACATCATCAGAGCTGGCTGCCTGCCTGGCTCCCAGCCGTGCTCAGTCTAAGCTACTCTGCTACACTGTCCACCCACATGGAGTAATGTATGGAAGCAGTCAGAAAGACAATAATCTTTAAGTGGCACACATTATTATAAAAGTAACACTATAAAACTGGGGAAAATATATATCACCCAACTTACCACCCAGAGACAACTTATTACTTTGCTACATTTTGGGTCATACGTTTGTATGCATACCCAACTACAATAACAAACACAGCATTAGAGAGTAATTGTCTTCTTTTAACATTTCATGAGTATCTTCTTCTTTAAAATATTCTTCAAAATTGGCTCAGTGCCTGTGCTCAAGCAGCTAAAGCACCAGCCACATACACCTGAGCTGGCGGGTTCGAATCCAGCCCAGCCCCGCCAAACAACTATGACGGCAGCAACCAAAAAAACACAGCCGGGTGTTGTGGCGGGCGCCTTTAGTTCCAGCTACTTGGGAGGCTGAGACAGGAGAATCGCTTGAGCCCAGGAGTTGGAGGTTGCTGTGAGCTGTGATACCACAGCACTCTATCCAGGGTCACAGCTTGAGGCTCTGTCTCAAAAAATATATATATATTCTTCAAAATTGTAACTTCATGGTGGTACAATTTCCCACATAATGATGTACTTCCTCAAAGAAAGCACTTAAATGATTTCTAGTTTATCTCCTTTTATAAAAACAATATGATAAATTGAACATTTTGCAAACGCTTTATTTGTCTCCCTTAATTAACAGCTTTGGACAGATTCCTAAGGAATGAATCAGTAGTAGGTCAAAATACTAGAAAATGTCAAGCTCTCTGGCTCAGCCACACATACCAGGGCTGGCAGGTTTGAACCCAGCCTGGGGCCTGCCAAACAACAATGACAACTATAACAAAAGTAGAGCCAGGTGTTGTGGCAGGAATCTATAGTCCTAGCTACTTGGGAGGCTAAGGCAAGAGAATCGCTTGAGCCCAAGAGTTTGAGGTTAATGTGAGCTGTGATGCCACAGCACTCTAACAAGGGTGACATAGTGAGACTCTGTCTCAAAAAAAACAAAGAAAGAAAAGAAAATTTAAAGCTCTCAAATATTAACAAACTACTCTGTACAAAGGTTATACCAAGTTAGATTTCTTCCAGAGGCATATGAAAATGCTTGTTTTAAAGTACTCTTGTGGGCCAGGCACGATGGCTCACACCTGTAATCCTTACACTCTGGGAGGCCAAGGCGGGGAGACTGAGCTCACAAGTTCGAGACCAGGCTGAGCAAAAGCAACAAACCACCCCCTACCCCGTCTCTACTAAAAATAGAGAAACTGAGGCAAGTGACTCTCTTGAGTCCAAGTTGGAGGTTGCTGTGAGCTATGATGGCACTCTACCCAGGCCGTGCTCAGTCTAAGCTACTCTGCTACACTGTCCACCCACATGGAGTAATGTATGGAAGCAGTCAGAAAGACTCTTGAGTCCTCCTCTCTTGAGTCCAAGTTGGAGGTTGCTGTGAGCTATGATGGCACTCTACCCAGGCAGAGTAGATGGCAACGCGACCCTGTCTCAAAAAATAAATAAATAATGAAGTATTCTTGTGGGATACAATTTGGGAGGCCAAGGTAGGAGGAGCACTTGAAGTTAGGAGTTTGAGACCAGCCTAAGCAACATAGTGAGACTCCATGTCTACAAAAAACAGAAAAATTAGCTGGGCATGGTGGTGTCTACCTGCAGTCCCAACTATGCGGGAGGCTGAGGTAGGAGGATCAATTCAGCCCAGGAGTTTAAGCTTATAGTGAGCTATGATCATGCCTCTGCCCTTATGCCCAGGCCACAGAGTAAGACCCTGTCTCCAAAAAAGTTTCAAAATTAAAAAAACAAAGTATTCTTGCCAGCATTCAGAACTTTTCAATTTTGCTAATTTGATGGCCTCCACTTCCTAACGTGATGTTTACTTTCTGGCTCTTTCCTTCTATTGCTGGTAAGATTAAGCACTTAATCATACCTGGCTGCTTGTATTGTTTCTACCATGATTTCCTTGTTCTTATCTTCTAACAATTTTTTTATGGTCCTTATTGACTCATGAGTTCTACTTGTATTAAGGATTTTAACTCTGACATGTAAATATTTTCACTAACTTTAGGCTTACAAAGTTATTCCCTACTCAACATCAATTACTATATTCACTGATTTTCCCTGTTGATTTTTAAATATTGAACTCTAACTCCACTGGAATAAAGATACTTTGATTTCTTTCCAAATAGTGAGCTAGAATCCTATACCAGACAGGCCAGTCTCAACATCTGCAACACAGATTCCCCTGTAGCCGTCTGTCCTCCTGCCACCCTGACCTCAGACGAACGGACCACAGGTGTAAGACTCTGGGTACCACAGTGTGTGGATACCAAAAGAGCTCTAGGAACAGGGAGGTGGAGGAAGAAGTTAGAGCTAATGTAGTCATTGCAGTGTAAGGAGAAATACCATAGAGAGAATCATACAGAAGTGAAACTTCAGGCATAGGGAAAGCAGCAAGAAAAATAATACAGAGGAAAGAAAGTACAAGCTTTGGTCTGGAATTTGTCCTATTGTTGGAGACCAACACATACCACATATTTGCCCGGAACCAGGCCCTATACCCAGGGTAAGATGACATAAAAATAAAGGAGCAAACAGTCCAGATAACAGAGGACACAGGTCTAATGGGGATTTGAATTGAAAAGTAAACTGAGACCAATTGTGGAGAGAGTTGCTGAATAAAACACAATGAGTTTGCACTTCCTGGAGACCATGGCCAAAAGATAATGATGTAAGTAAAACCAGATTACAGCCAGGATTATATCACAAGGTTTATGTAATGAACCTTGGCTCCAAAGCTAGACAGTGTTCTCAAATGTGTGAGATCACTGTAAGAAAGAGTTTCTACATCATGACCCATGAACACACAACTATGTATGTACCAGAAACACAAATCTGATGAAATGGTACTTGAGAGGAAGTGGAGACTGGCAGTAGGGAACCCAGCTAGGAGGAGACTGCTAAAGTCTTGGTGTGAAGTGACATAGAAGTTTAGACAATGAACATGTGAGAGCAGACTGCAGAGGGTGAAGAGGGAACAGGAGAGCAACACCAATGCCCTCAGAGGAGGCTGCATGGTGGACAGGAAGAGAACAAATCCAAGATGACACTGAAACATCTATTCTCTCTGGAGCGGGAAAGGCTGAGGACATGGGCAGAAAAGGGTAAGAGGGAGCAAGGCAGAAAGGATGGCATAGACAGCAGCTGGAAGAAAAGGCACGTCAGAACCTTACTCAATACCCTTTTGCATCTTCAGCATTTTGAACCACATGAATGAATCACCATCACACATTCAAGAAAATACAATTTTCAGCTTGGCGCCTGTAGCTCATAGGCTAGGGTGCCAGCCACATACGCTAGGACTGGCAGGTTCGAACCTTGCCCGGGACTGCCAAACAACAATACCAACTACAACAACAAAAAAAAAAAAAATAGCCAGGCATTGTGGCAGATGCCTGTAGTCCCAACTACTTGGGAGGCAGAGGCAAGAGAATCACTTAAGCCCAAGAGTTTGAGGTTGCTGTGATCTGTGATACCATGGCACTCTACCAAGGGTGACATAGTGAGACTCTGTCTCAAAAAAAAAAAAAAAAAAAAAAATTTTTAACTTAAAATAAACTAGAAAAAACTACAGAGATGATCTAACAGCTAGTGGTCTAACAGCTAAAAATAACAGTCACTGATAATCTTTAAGGTCCAGAATGGAAACCAGTTAAACCCATTAAGAATGAGTTCATAATGGATGGTCAAGAAAAAATGTCCAGGTTTAAGAGCGAGAAAGAGATACTAAAGGAGGAAAAGAAAAAAGAAGACAACAAAATCAAAAATACAGGTGGTGAAAGTTAACCTTGGAAAGGAAGGAAGATACTATTTTTTTCTTCTAAGTCTGGGAGAAAAGATGAAAGACTAAATATAGAAACAGAGAAGAGAAGCAGATGAATGTATCAGATGGCCTTGACTCGGTAAAAATAGAAGGGGGAAGGACAGGGGAATTTGGAAAATCAATCTGAAAATGTTCTACTGGTCTTGAAAAGCATGTATAATTTTTTAAGTCTCTTTTCAAGAAGGACATCAATCCATTAGTGGGTCATGAATTCAATTTTGTATAATGAGATCACTATTAACAGCAATGAGACAGAACACAGAAAAATTGTAGTGTAAGGAAAAATACCATTCCATCGAACTTCTTTCTGGTACATACATATGTGCACATGTTCATTAGATAACGACACAAAAAAGTATTTACTATGAAGCTCTAGCAACTGAAACACTATATGACTTGTGGGTGAGGGTTCATTTTGTCAGCCTGGTGAATTATTTTGTTCATCTCTTCCATGTACCTGATGATTTTTCCAACTATTTAACCTATTAGTTTGAGAGGTCGTATTTGTTTTTAATCTCTCATTTTAAGTATTTTTTTCCTTCTTTATTTTTGCTTTCTACATTTTGAGCCAAGTCATCAAGGACATATAGATTCAGGATTATTTTATCTTCCTGTTCATTAGGACATCACAACCACTGTATTTCGAATAATACTCTTTGCTCTAAAGTCTAGTTTGTCTAATATTACTATTGTATAAGAACACACTAGGCATTAAAATACACATATAAACATGCTCGTTATGTCTCCTACTCCCCAGAGACACTGCATGAACTGGTCCAGCTGATCCCACCCCAGCACCCTGGCCTCCGTCATCCTAACTATGTGCACCCAGGCTGGGCCTGGAATGCTGCTCCCTACCCACTTCTGCCCTGCCCTTCATTGCAGACTCAGAACAAGAGTCACTGCTCTTCCCGGACACACTGCCCACTCTACCCACACAACAGAACCGACCAGGCTCTCCCGTGTAGCTCTCCAGAACTCTGTGCAGATTCCCATGGTGGCACTTTATTTGGGTTTACTGCATGTAATCAGTGACTTGCCTGTCTCCTTAACTGAACAGGACTTCGTCAAGAACAGGAAACTCATTGAGACCTAGTCTCTATTAGCATACAAGTTCTCAGTTCATGGTACACAGGCTCCAAAATGGATGGATGAACGTATGACGTGGAAAGGAGAGGCAAGGTGAAGTCAGGTAACTTGCATGGAATCAAGAAGGAAGGACACAGTATTTAAAGTGGTGGAAGTTAAAGTTATCTGGTCTATTTCAAGCAAAGACATCAAAGCTAACAGAGGTAAAGTGACCACCTACTTAGCTTGCTAACATCAGACCAGTTTCCCATACCTCTGGGGATCTTTCTAACATACCTCTGACACTATAAGTTTTCCTACCAAATTTTCTCAGGCATAACCCTTGAGAGTGTTATTATTTGCATGGGGCTTTCAGTTCACCACCTGATATCCTCTGGATGTCCAAGCCAGAATGTAGGAGACATCCAAAAAGCCTTTCTTTCTCACCAATTCCTATTGATTCTATCTCCCCAGTATTTGATGAACCTTTTGCTTTTCTCCACACCTAATGCCAAAAGCCTTGTTCAGGGCCAAGAGCTTCACCAACTGGATCACTTAAAAAGCTGTTGTCAGCCAGGCATGGTGACTCACACCTGTAACCCAGCCAGAGACCGAAGCAGGTGGATCGCTTGAGCTCAGGAGTTCAGTCTAAGCAAGAGTGAGACAGACCTCATCTCTACTAAAAAATAGAAAAATTAGCCATGCATCATAGTGGGCACCCCTAGTCTCAGCTACACAGGAGGCTGAGGCAGGGAGATCACTTGAGCCCAGAAGTTTGAGGTTGCTGTGAGCGAGGCTGGCAACATGGCACTCTAGTCTGGGGCAACAGAGTAAGACTCTGTCTCAAAATAAATAAATAAAAATAAAAAGCTATTATCAGCCTCTACCAGGCTGCTTAACACATAACAGACACTCAAATATTTTTTGAATGCAAGGAGCACTACTGCGTAGGCAATGAGATATGAGGCAGGGAGCCGTAGAATAAGGCGGAAAAACTAAACAGGGACCCACTCAGGAAGACAGAAGATGGTAGATTCAGGAGTCATTTCCACTAGGCAGGGCAGATCTGCATGTGAGATAGGACATTAGGACAAGTGTGTAGAGAACAGACTTGAAAGGGCAAGCCTGAAGCCAGAGATCGGTGACAGATACGAACGTGTGAGTGACCTGGGGCTGATTCTAGAAATGGAAAGCTGGACAGAGTCAAGATATTTGGATGCGATACAGACAGAGCCTGTGTTTGCTGTTCCAGGTGAAGAATGTCAGCTCTACTGCAGTCTCTGGATCTCTCTCAGATTCAGTGACAGCTTTTGTAAACAGGAATTCCATCTAACTTCTAAGGCTTTCTGAGGATTAAATGAATTAGGTGAAAGTGCCCAGCACAGCCACTGTCACACAATAATGAAAAACTTGCACCTTAAATTAGAAACTCATACGTATTTAAAACTCCAGGTTCCTACCACTCCATAATCTTTCCATAAATTTTTTATTTTAAGGGTCTACATATGGCTTAAAAGGAAAAAAAAAAAGTATACCATGCACTATCCTTCCACAAAGGATATCCTCTACCACCTATCTAACTGAACCGCTCCAACAAACACCATTTTCTAACCTTTCCTTCAGAAGGTATGCTTTAGTATGCTGTACAAATTCAAAGAGAAATATTTTAAATTATCAAAGTGATCTAGTAAGGAGAAGATTTGCTTATAAACTGTGAAAGTACAGCATTTTAGAAATAAATGCCAAAATTTCATTAATGAAATCATAAAGGAATAAATACCCAAAGTCGTAAGTATTTGTAATAAGCTCAGTTTTGTGATCGATTAGAACATTTCCACTGTTATTTCAGATGTATTTGGCAGTTTTCATACGCCCTCCTCTGTTTCTTCTATTTTCATAAGCCCTCCTCTTCCTGGTACACTGAAAACAAGAGATTAAGTAGTGTTTCTGCAGAGAACATGAGTCATCAGTTCCAAGATCAGAGTGAAGGCCCTCCCTCAACCAAGAACAAGCCTGGGTTTTGCACAGCTGCTGAAGTTTATAGGCACTTTCACTGTGTCTCAAAAAAAAAAAAAAAAAAAGAAAAGGTGCCAGAGTATGCAATCAGACCTATGTTTCATTTCCTGCTAAAGACAAAGTATATTATTGCTCTGAAAAGACAATTACCAACTCCAAAGTCAAACAGATGAGGAAAGGGTTTTTAGAATGAGGAAATAAAAGATGCAATTGTTAGCTCATCAGTGCTTTAATTCTCAGAATTTAATTAGGGCATGAAAATAGGTTAAGGAATAATTTGATTCAGGTGCCATCTTATAAATGCAAAGTTTGATACACATTTCCTTGAACTCTCTAATGGTAATTATTCTCCACCATTCCGCAAACTAAAGAGCTAATCCAATTAGAAGTTCTAGCAGCTGGTGATTTCCCATTGCGAACGCTAACTCAATGATTGTCAATCCCAGCTGCTCATTAGAGTTTTATAAAATACGAATGCCTGGGCTCTACATCTCAGAGACTGTCTCAGGTGTTAGGGTGGGGCCCTAGTACAGTTTTGTTTTTTTTTTTAATCTCCCCCAGTGGATTCCAATGTACAACCAGCTTGAGAATTACTGAAGTAAATAATTATAGGTCACTGGGAAGAACCTGTATTAGTAACTCAGTCTTATCCCTAATTGGAAGATGATGCCTGAGCCATGCACAACTTTAAACTCTTCCATGTAGCAAAGTGTCATAAACTATATAAGGATCTCATAATACAGTGAGTTGGCATAACAGCTGGTGTAAGCTATTTGAAGCAGATACACTTCAAAAAATAACCCCAGGAATACTTAGAGGATGAGAGATACCACCTAGGAAAGGGACCTAAGAACTTCCAGACATTCCTAAGAAAATAGAAATCTAGGCCAGGCGAGGTGGCTCATGCGTGTAATCCCAGCACTCTGGGAGGTCAAGGCAGGTGGATTGCTTGAGCTCAGGAGTTCAAGACCAGCCTGAGCTAGAGTGAATCACCATCTCTACAAAAAAAAGTAGGGCAGCGCCTGTGGCTCAGTGAGTAGGGTGCCGACCCCATATACCGAGGGTGGCAGGTTCCAACCCAGCCCCAGCCAAACTGCAACAATAAAAATAGCCGGGTGTTATGGCAGGTGCCTGTAGTCCCAGCTACTCGGGAGGCTGAGGCAAGAGAATCGCCTAAGCCCAAGAGCTGGAGGTTGCTGTGACGCTATGGCACTCTACCAAGGGCGACAAAATGAGACTCTGTCTCAAAAAAAAAAAAAAGTAGTCAGGTGTTGTGGTGATTACCTGTAGTCCTAGCTACTCGGGAGGCTGAGGCAAGAGGACTGCTTGCGCCCAAGAGTTTGAGGCTGCTGTGAGTTATGACGCCAAGGCACTCAACCCCTGGGTGATTGAGGGAGACTGTGTCTCAAAAAAAAAAGAATCTAGTTACAGGGCAGCAAGAAGGCCATGAAGTCTGGATTATCATCATGATGGAAATTAGAAATTGTTTCATAAGCTCTGCAATGTCCAAACATAAAATTGTTATGGTTCTTGATAGGAAGTTAAAGTTCTAATTGCTACATCTCAAGAAAAAAAAAACCCAATGTAACTCAAAAAAGAACAGAGAACCCTGAAAGCAAAGCATTGTCACTCTGGGAGGCCAAGGCAATCAATCACCTGAGCTCACGAGTTGGAGACCAGTCTGAGCAAGACCCTGTCCCTACTAAAAATGGAAGAACTAGCAGGGCATTATGGCAGGCACCTATAGTCCCAGCTACTTGGGAGGCTGAGGCAGGAGGATCACTTGAGCGCAAGAGTTTGAAATTGCTGTGAGTTATGACACCATGGCACTCTACCCAGGGCAACAGAGTGAGACTCCACCTCAAAAAAAAGAGAGACAAGGACTTTCACCACAGGCCAGACGATGTAATTAGGACTTTTCAGCCTAGGAGGACCTGATGGAAATAAATAAAATGATGAAAGGTGTAGACTTCACAGTATGCCACAGAACACCAATATAGGAAACCCACATGTTTAAACGTCATGGTTTAGAAATAAATAAAAAGGGCAGAGCCTATGGCTCAGTAGGTAGTGCGCCAGCCCCATATGCAGAGGGTGGCAGGTGTGAACCCAGCCCTGGCCAAACTGCAACAAAAAAATAGCCGGGGGTTGTGGTAGGCGCCTGTAGTCCCAGCTACGTGGGAAGAAGGAAAGAAAGAAAAGAAAGAAAGAAAAGAAAGAAAGGAAAGAAAGAAAGAAAGAAAGAAAGAAAGAAAGAAAGAAAGAAAGAAAGAAAGAAAGAAAGAAAGAAAGAAAAAAATGGTGTATAGAAATAAATGAAAGAAAGGACAACTTAAATTACAACTTTCCAAAGTCACGACCTTAAGATCCTGAATGTAAAACCACATCACACAAAAGTTAGATAAATCCTTCAATAATGAATTCATAATGTATCACCCAAGAAACACAGCAATGTGTTGGAATATACCCCTCACATTCTGCTCTTCCAAAAATTTTCCTTTGATATCACTTTCAGAAATAGGATTCTGAGAGCTAAATCAAAGCATAAATGAGCTAAGAATTGGTATTTCCCTTTCCCTGTTTTAAAGCTATTAACAGAGAGGCACAAAATTAGCACTTCCATCATTAAATAGATGTAACCTTTCTCCCAGCTGGTATTTAAATAATTTCCTAGCTTTTCCTGAAAATCTTGTTCAAAACTAATTTAGTCTCTCCCTTCTATGATCAGCACAGTCATTCTGCCACCAAAGACCTCACCAATACAAAGCTTGCTTTCAAATCCACCATCAGGTCTAGGATTTGCCTTTTTGTTTGGCCTCCAGTGAAAAGCTGCTTCCAAATCAAACGGGCCACAGCACAGTGTCCTGGGTGAGTGGGGAGAAAGAGAAAACATGTACTATTTCTTATAGTTTGGCCTATTAGGCACTATTCATACTCAAACTTTTTTCCTTCTTTTTTTTTTAAGCACCCAAGTAGAAGAAAGGTATTATCCATACAAAGTGTTATTTCTCACAAGACAAACAAAAAGTCCCTAAGAGTCCAGTTAGTGCATAGGACCAGTGTCATCCAGAACTTTCTACCCTTATAGGGTAATATCATTGCTGACTATTTCTAGCTGGAAGGAACTTCATAGAATCAAAGAACATCTTTCCTCCTACTTTATTTGGAACAAAAAGATTTTTACCATCTTTGAAAAGAACCACTGAGACCTCAGACTTTAAGACCACAGAACTCAGTGTTAGAACTCACTGCACTTGTCAGCACAAAACCCTGGTGTCTCCACACCTTGCCCTAGGGTAAGCATAGTGTTAGATCCATCTTTTTACTTTGGCACATGCCTAGCAGACAGATCTTCAACAAATGTTTGTTGAAGGAATAAATAACTTTACAGAATTTCAGACAATGTAATTTGTTAGGTGAAAAATAAAATTCTAAATGGGTTCGACTGGTGGGGGGGAGGGGGCATGCCCTGCTTCTTTAAGAAAAGGGAGTATGTAGGCTGGGACATGTTGGCCCATACCTGTAACCCTACCTCTCTGGGAGGCTGAGGCAAGGGGGTGGAGGGATTGCATGAGCTCAGGAGTTTGAGACCCTGAGCAAGAGTAAGATCCTTATCTCTCCTAAAAATAGAAAAACTAGAAGGGCAGTGAGGTGAGTGCCTGTAGTCCTGGCTACTTGGGAGGCTGAAGCAAGAGGATGGCTTGAGCCGAAGAGTTTGAGGTTGCTGTGAGCTGTGATACCACGGCAGTCTACCAAGGGCGACAGAGTGAGACTCTGTCTCAAAAAAAGAAAAAAAGAAAAGAAAAGGGAATATTTGAAAAGTGCAAATGGGAACGAATAGAGGGCTGGCTACTATAGATTAATCTTGGAAGCTAAGAAGCACAACTACCTAGAAGGGAGACAAGCACACTATTATTCTGTTAAAACATTTGGTCCACTCACCACAGCTGTCCCCTGGGGGAAGGGAGATACCTTAAGCTGGAAATCGGGAGAATGTTCATATCTGCCATAAAAACAATGTATAATGATAGTGTAAAACATCAATAATATTATACATGCAAACTACTAAAATTAAAAGCATTATGGCATGTTTAAAATTTCCTAACATTTCAGTTTCGATAACTGCCCCAAATCTTACATATTGACATTGCAGAACTGTGAAATTTGAAATTCAGTGTAACTTAAAAGAAAGTGAAAAGCTGTTTCAAAGAATAAGATTCATAAAGAAAATGAGTATAACATTTTAAAGTATTCCACTATCAAGTTAAAGAAATGCAAGGGTAAACTTGAAAGAACCTGAAATTAAAATACCTTAAAAGAAAAAACATCAACAAACGCTGACCTAAAATCAACCCATATTTTGCTCAACCAGACTTGCCAAAGAAAGCATGAGTGGATGCTTTTGGAAATGGAAGCAATTCCTTTAAGGGTCTCCAGAAAATTAGTCATCTTAACAGAATGCGCAATTTAATTAAGTTGCCACCATTATACCTTGTGATAGAACCGTAATGCTAAATGTTCAGTGTTTATCCTCACTTTAAAATGCCCTTTATATACTGTTACTTCATGTAGTATCAACAGCTATTGATAATTTTTAGAAATATTTCTGTTTTGTTAAACACACTGATTCAAATGTTCTCAGCTCAATTATGGTCATTTGTCACATAATGACGAGGACATATCCACTAACCAATTTGTTAGACATTGTGTGAAAACGCTGTTACTTCTCAGACTTGTGTTTACCAGGATTTTAAAAGGCTAGGTTTTAAAACATATTTGAACAGGAATAGAACTGTTTACAAAAAGACACACAGAGAAATAGTAACAGCTTGTAAAGATCTAATGCATTTAAATGCCAATAAAACCATGCCAAAACGAGGTTAGGCTGCAATTCTGAGAATGTATTCAATCAATAGCACAGCCAAACTAGTTTTATTTTCCAATAGTCTAGTGCTATCTGCAAATACATCAACTGATCCTATCATAAATCACAAGGACAAAAATTAGCAACGGCAACCTTATTCTGCATAAGGGCCAGTTTGGGAAAAATAAACATGCCTATGGGTCCTGTTTATTTTCATTCAAAGAGAACAGATTTATTGAATCCCACAGGCTTAAAGGTTAGATTTCACCCTTCACTGAATAAAATGAGGATGAGAAAAGG
Organism: Loris lydekkerianus; assembly: GCA_963574355.1. Lineage (NCBI taxonomy): Eukaryota > Metazoa > Chordata > Mammalia > Primates > Lorisidae > Loris > Loris lydekkerianus. The sequence continues at coordinate 15,574 of CAUYPK010013097.1, forward strand.
CACTTTTCTTTAGGTGACAAAAAAGGCACTGTTCCCTAGTCTTCTGTTTTCATGTTCTCCATTTAATCTTCCCAACAAGCCCTTTGTTATTAAACCCATACAAGGTAGACCAGGGACTAGAATCACTTCAACCCATTCAATAAAAATTTTACAGAAGACCTGCTGTGGACTGGGTGCTAGGGATATGGCGATGAGTCGAGTCCTTCTCTTTCCCTATGCTAGGGCCGTGTTAGGCTGGGCAGGTGGAGGACAACAGGGCATAAACCATGGTGCACACCAGGATAGCCAGGTCCCTTGGTTTCTGATGTCCAGGCACCTTGGTTCCTGGCACCTGCATGATCTACTCTAAGAGGACTTGATACTGCCTCTCTAAGAGGACTTGATACTGCCTCTCCTCTGGCCAATGGTCTCTGACCAGAACACACAGCCTGGGATTCTACAAAGGTTCCTCCCTTTGTTGAGAGTGGTTGCCCTACCCTACAGGCTTTTCTCCTCCATTGCACCCTCCTTGACATGCTCAGAAAGGAAGCCCAAGAAATTGGATCTAGGGCTCCTGCAAAGCTACACTGAGAAAAGGCTTCAGGTTGCTTATCAGTGGAAGAAACAGTACATATCAATGTTTCTGCTCAAAGATCTCCCCTATATCCATTCCCCTCCCAAACTGCAGATGTTCCAAAAACTTAAGAGAAGCCTGATAAAGTAACTATAGCTGGAAAAACTTCCAATCAATCTATTATATAATGACATTCCCTGTGACCATATAAAATAATTTTGCAAGAAAGGAGCCAGGGGCTTGGCACCTGTAGCTCAGGTTAGGGCGCTGGCCACATACACCAGGGCTGGTGGGTTCCAGTCAAGCCTGGGCCAGCTAAAACAACAATGACAACTACAACAACAACATCAGCAACAACAACAAAAAAATACCTGGGCGTTGTGACAGGCACCTGTAGTTCCAGCTACTTGAGAGGCTAAGGCTAGAGAATTATGTAAGCCCAAGAGTTTGAGGTTGCTGTGAGCTGTGACATCATGGCACTCTACTGAGGGCAACCTAGTGAGACTATCAAAAAAAAAAAAAGAAAGAAAGAAAAGAAAGGAGCCAGGGCAAAGAACAAACCTGTTATCCTATTATTGGTCTTTTCATTCTAGGTGTAATAGGTCCTTCACCGTGCTTGCTTTGACATTTGAGAGGCTACTTTACTCTCTACACAGGCTATACCGAAATGATTAGGATAGCTAAAAATACATTTATTACCCATTAAAATACAAATCCTACAATTTGGGGGTCAGGAAGATAAAAAAGTTTATAAAACATTTTTCTCAATATTGAGAAAATTCTGGCCTGGCACTCACATTCTGAGTTAGAAGCCTGGCTCTCCCTCATACTTCATGAACTTAGGAAAATCCCTTCTCTGGGCCTCAGTTTCCTGATCTGTAAAATGAAGATAATAACCCTCCACCTGAGGTTTACTGCGGGAATAAAATGAAATAATACAAAGGGCTTAGAAGAGTGTCTGGCTCAGAAAAATGCTCAAAAGCTATTATGAGGGGCAGCACCTATGGCTCAAAGGAGTAGGGCGCCGGCCCCATATGCCATAGTTGGCGGGTTCAAACCCGGCCCTGGCCAAAACTGCAAAAAAAAAAAAAAAAAAAAAAAAAGCAATTATTAGCTGATAAAACACAG
>CAUYPK010013098.1:0-29805 GCA_963574355.1 Loris lydekkerianus
TAGTGAAGTTAATTATGATATGCATGGTGGATGTCTTATTTGGTTTGAGCCATGCTGGGGTTCTGAAACTGTCTGCTATCTGAATTTTAGAATCTCTTGGCATGTCTAAAAAATTCTCTTTCATAATTTCATGGAGAAGGGCCTCTCTACCTTGTGAGGCCACTTCATCACTTTCACAGATTCCAATGAGGTGGATATTAGCCTTCTTGGAATTATCCCAGAGGTCTCTGAGGGAATGATCCATTTTTGCTCTCCATTTCTCTTCCTCTTTGTGAGTTTGGGATCATTCAAAGGCTTTGTCTTCAGTGTCAGAAATCCTTTCTTCTGCTTGCTGCACTCTGTTACTGAGGGCTCCTGCTGTATTTTTCAGATCTTTGAGGGCTGCAAATTCTTGCTTCAGTATGTCAAAATCTTTGGTGGTTTTGTCTTTAAATTTGTTAAATTCTTGAGACAACTTTTGAATTTCTCCTTAAATTTCTAATTTCAACTTTTGAATTGCTCCTCGAATTTTGAATTTGAACTTTTCCTCCATTCTATTAATCCTGTTTGCAATCCAAATTATGAATTCAATTTGTGACATCTTGGCCTGCTGTTTATAAATGGGATCTTACATTACATCTGCCATATCTTTCCTTGGGGGGGGGGGAGTGTTGGTGTATTCTGGTTCTTCATGTTACCGGAGTTTTTCTGCTGATTCTGCCTCATGATTGTTTTATACCATTTGATTTTTCCCCTGGAGCTTTGTCGAGGATCCATACAGTGCTATGGCCTGAGAAACTGGGGACCTCTTTGGTGTGGTGGGGCTAAATGGTTCTGTCTTGTTTTCAGCTGGTCTCTCTGTCCCTAGTGAAACAGTTACTCTGGGTTGAAGTCTCAGCTGTGGAGAAACAAGCAATTAAGTCACCCCAGCCCCCACAGGCAACAATTGGAAAAGGAAAATCAAACCTTCCTACAACCACATACCCAGGGCAGCACCTGAATATTCCTCAGGCAATTGGTTTAGTTCAAAAAGTCCAAATCAATTGTGTCAGTCAGCACCTGTCTCAGGTTAGAGAGTTTAAAAGGTCTCTGGCAACTGGATCGCAGGGATCTGGTAACTACTCAGATATGGCTTGCTCCAGTGCTCCGTGAAGTCAGGAGAACCCACCCAGCAAATAGATCAGTCTGGGAAGGTTGATGCCTCCTTCCCCACCTTGAACCTCTGTCACAGGCAGTCACTGATAGTCCTGCTGGACTGTGACACATTTGCCTGTAGTTAACAGATACTCTAGGGGTTTGCACCTGCATGAATTTCACTAGGAAATCTATTTCTGCTCAGCCAGGCCGCTGCACTCTGCCTCTATCTAGCAGGGGGAGGTGAGGCCTAACAACCTCTGGAGCTTGATGGAGGATAGGGAGTGTTCACTCAGTTTTAGCCCCACCCCTGATTGATGTTACTGACAGAACAGAACAGAACAACTTTGTGGGAATTTGTTTCTTTCCCTGCTAAATTCCTTTGCAGAAGAGAAGCTGTTTTGAGTTCCCAGAGCCTGTGCCTCAGACCCTGTCTTTGCTCCTAAAGGTTTGTATTGGGTTAGCTGTCAGTTCTATCCACCTTTCTTCCTTTGTTTATAGGCTGATGATCTCCTGAGGGCTGGGTGTGTCTTGGGCTCAGGAAAGCAGTCCTCTGGATCAGCCCTGCCCTGGGAACTTCCCAGTGCATGTGTTTCTAGTTGCCATGCTCCACCCAGGCCGGTACTGCTTCAGGCAAACCCTTTACTCATGGGGCCTGTGTTTTCATCCCAGATCTGTTCCATTGTGGTTGCTACATAAGTAGATGCCCAGGCTTCTCTGGTTGCCCAGGGAGACGGGGGTGTGGCTTTAGAATATCCAGGAGTGAGCCCTATTTTTGCCAAAAGATAGCTGCTTCTCTCTGCCTCGGGGCACTGTTGCTCTGGTGTGGTTTCCTCTCAGCCGACCGTCCTCTCCTCACTCCCATGCTGCAAAGTCAGCACTGACCAGCTGCAGTTTAGGCCCTGTCTATACCCCTCGAGAAATCACCCAAGAATCTGGACTCCTTGGGGACAGGCCTCTAGACCTCACAGTGAAAGTAGAGGGGAGTGCTGGGAGCTCAGAGTTGCAGGTAGAGAATATACACAGTTTTATACAGTTTTATGCCTGGCAGGAGAATGCCGTGGCACCTAGTAGCAGAGGTAGTTCCAATTTTTAGAGGGTCTCTCCTGTGGAGTGTAGTGGGAGGACCTTTGAACTCTGCTCTTTTGTTTGTGGGGCTCTCCAAGCTGTTCTCATGGGGGAGGGGACACCTGTCCACTTGGTGATGGACGAGAGGTGATGTAATTTTTGTTTGTATCCTTGTGGTTGCAGCTCACCTCAGTGGGGTTGATGTGCTTTCTTCAACCTTCTCTCTTGGTGCAGCTCAAATCCACCAAGGTACTTGCTAAATTTCTGCCCTTTAACTCTCCTGAAGAGGAACCTCTGTGGAAAGCTGGTTCCAGTCAGTCATCTTGTCTCCGCCCCCCACTCGCCACTGCCTGCACCTCTGCTGTTGAGGGCACAGGAACTGCAACCACAGTCCCACCCTGGTCCCGCCTCTAATGACGCCCCTGGGCCCGGGCCCCTTGCGCTTTCCAGAGCTCCAGGGCATGCCTCTCACTGCTGTAGTCTCCCACTTTGTTTTCATCTACTTAATCTTTATCAACTCTCTCCTTGTTCACCCTCAGCAAATGCCGTGAGAGCGAGTGCTGAGAATAAAACAAAACAAAACACACTCCTTCTAATTGCACACCTCCTGGTCCAGACCCCCTCTCACTCTTTGCAGATGATATCATCTTAAACTGGAAAACCCCATGGACCCAACTGCAAACCTCTTAGAAGTGATTAAGGAATACAGCAGTGTCTCAGGATACAAAATCAATACCCACAAAAAAGTAGCATTTATACATACCAACAATAGTCAAGCTGAAAAACAATCAACAACTTTATTCCTTCATAGCAGTTCCAAAGAAGATGAAATATTTGGGAATTTACCTAATAAAGAACATGAAAAATCTCTACAATTAGAACTATGAAACTCTGAGAAAAGAAATAGCTGAAGATGTTAACAAATGGAAAAACATACCATGCTCTTGGTCTGGGATGAGTCAACATTGTTAAAATGTCCATACTACTCAAAGCGATATACAAATTTAATGCAATCCCTATTTAAGCACCACTGTCATAATTTAAAGATTGGAAAAAATAGAACTTAGTTTTATATGGAATCAGAAAAAACCTTGAATAGCCAAGACATTACTCAGAAATAAAAACAAATCAGGAGGAATCACACTACCAGACTTCAGACTATACTATAAATCTATAGTGATCCAAACAGCATGGTGCTGGCACAAAAATAGAGAGGTAGAAATATAAAACAGAATGGAGAATCAAGAGATGAATTCAGACACTTATTATCATTTGATCTTAAAAACATGAATTCATATTAAATTCATATTAAAAACATGAATTGGGTGAAAGATTCCCTATTTACAAATGGTGCTGGATGAATTGCCTGGCAACTTGTAGAAGACTGAAACTCGACCAACACCTTTCACCATTAACAAAAATTGACTCTCACTGGATAAAAGATTTAAACTTAAGACATGAAACTATAGAGATTCTTGGAGAGAGTGCTGGGGAAACACTTAAAGAAATTGGCCTGGGAGAATACTTTCTGAGAAGGACCCCAAGGCAATTGAAGCAACCCCAAATTTATAGTACTTCAGTCTGATCAAACTAAAAAGCTTCTGCACAGCCAAGAATATAGTAAATAAAGCAAGCAGACAGACCTCAGAATGGGAGAAGATATTAGCAGGCTAATATCTTGACAAAGGATTGATAACCAGAATCCAGAGAGAATTCAAACTAATTAATAAGAAAAGAACAAGTGATCCCATTTCATTGTGAACAAGAGACTTGAACAGAAACTTCTCTGAGGAAGACAGGCACATGGCCTACAGACACATGGTGACCTACAAAAATGGTCACCATCTTTAATCATCAGAGAAATGCAAATAAAAACCACTTTGAGATATCATCTAACTCCAGTAAGATTATCTCACATAACAAAATCTCAAAACTATAGATGTTGGTGTGGATGTGGAGAAAAGGGAACATGTCTGCATTGCTGGTGGGAATGCAAACTAATACGTTCCTTTTGGAAAGAAGTTTGAAGAACACTTAGGGATCTAAAAGTAGACCTGCCATTCCATCCTGTAATTCTTCTTCTAGGTAGGTATATATCCAGATGACCAACAATTGTTTTACAACAAAGAAATTTGCACAAGATTGTTTATTGTAGCCCAATTCATATTTTCCACATCATGGAAGAAGCCCAGTGCCCATCAACCCATGAATGGATTAACAAATTGTTGTGTATGTATACCATGGAATATTATGTAGCCATAAAAAAGATGGAGACTTTACCTCTTTTATGTTTATATGGATGGAGCTGGATCATATTCTTCTCAGTAAAGTATCTGAAGAATGGAGGGAAAAATATCCAATGTACTCAGTACTATTATGAAACCAATGTATAATCATCTCACTTTCAAATGAATGATAAAACACAATTATAGCCCAGGATGAAGGTGAGAACAGGTGGGCAAGGGGAGGGAAGGAGGGTGGTCAGGTGGAGGGAGTGTAATCAGTGGGACTGCATCTATTGTGCATATTGCAAGGGCACATGTCGAATATATTAAGAGTAGGGTATAAATGTCTAAACACATCAATTAAATGAGGTGAAGGCTATGTTAGCCAGTTTTATGTAAACATTCCAAATTGAGTATTAAATTAGCACATTGTACCCCTTAACTGCAGTAATGTATACAGTTATGATCTAATTTTAAAAATAAAAATAATAATTAAATATGGATAGAAGATTTAAATCTAAGGCATGAAACGGTAAAAATCCTAGAAGAAAGTTTTGGAAAAACTCTTGAAGATGTTGGACTAGGGAAAGGTTTTATGATGGAGACTTCAGCAGCAATTGCAACAATAATAAAAAAAAACAAATGGGACTTAATTAAACTGAAAAGTTTCTGCACAATTAAGGACACAACAATCAAGAGAAAATAGACAACCTTCAGAGTGGGGAAAGGTATTTGAACATTATTAATGTGACAAAAGCTTGGTAATTAGGATACAACAGAGAACTCAAATTAATCAACAATAACAGAACAATCCCATCTATCACTAGGCAAGAAACTTGAACAGAACCTTCTCTAAGGAAGACAGATTGAATGGGTAACATCATATAAAAAAATTCTCATCATCCCTAATCATCAGAGAAATGCAAATTCTAACTACCCTGAGATATCATCTAACCCCAGTAAGATTAGCCCACACCACAAAATCCCAAAGTTGCAGATTCTGGCATGGATGTGGAGAGAGAAGACTTTTACTGTGTTAGTGGGATGGCAAATTAATACAACCTCTTTGGAAAGAAGTATGGAGACTCCTCAAAGAACTCAAATTAGATCTTCCATTTGATCCCACTGCCACAGTACTAGGTATCAACCCAGAAGAAAAAAAAAATCATTTTATCATAATGACATTTGAACTAGAGTGTTTATTGCAACTCAGTTTACAATTTGCAAGATGTAGAAACAACCTAAATGCTCATCAACTTAGGAATGGTTTAGCAAACTGTGGTATACACATACCATGAGATATTATTTAGCTATCAAAAAAGATGGTTACTTCACATCTTTAATATTATCCTGGATGGAGTTGAAACACAGTCTTCCCAGTAAAGTATCACAAAAATGGGGACCAAGAATCCAAAGTACTCAATATAAAGCCAGTAGATGATCTAATACATACCCACATAGGAGATAAACTCATTTCAATTCAAGTTTGGGAGAGGGAGAATAAGGGAAGGGGACAGAGAAGGGGGTTTAGTGTGTTCCCTCTAATGGGCACATGTCGGAGTATATGGCACACCATTGGGGTGCAGGACATAACTACAAGAGGGACTCTACCTAACAAATTCAAATAGTGTCATTTGGTTGTTTTTACCCTCATATTAACCTGAAAGTTAAATAAAGTGAAATCCAATGTCCCCCCACCCATCCCATCCTCCTCCTTTTTCCTCTTTCATCCTGGGCTAAAGTTGTGTTTTATCTTTCATATGAAATTGTGGGTGTTTATAAATTGGTTTCATAATAGTACTGAGTACATTGGATACTCTTCCTTCCATTCTTGAGATACTTTACTGAGAAGAATATGCTCCAGCTCCAGAGGTAAAGTTTCCATCTTTTTTAAGGCAGCATAATATTCCATAGTATACATATACCATAATTTGTTAATCTATTCATGGGTTTATGGGCACTTGGGCTTCTTACATGACTTGGCAATTATGAATTGAGCTGCAATAAACAATCTTGTGCAAATGTCTTTGTTGTAAAGTGATTTTTTTGTCTTTTGGATGTACACCTAGTAGAGGAATTGCAGGATCGAATAGCAGGTCTACTTTTAGATTCCTAACTGTTCCTCTAAAAGGAATGTATTAGCTTGCATTCCCACTAGAAGTGTAGAAGTGTTCCCTTTTCTCCACATCCATGCAACATCTGTAGTTTTGGAATTTTATTATGTGGGCTATTCTTATTGGAGTTAGATGATATCTCAAAGTGGTTTAGATTTGCATTTATCTGATGATAAATGCAAAGATGGTAACTATTTTTTCATGTGTTTATAGGCCATGTGCCTGTCTTCCTCAGAGAAGTTTCTGTTCAAGTCTCTTGTCCACAATGAAATGGGATCACTTGTTCTTTTCTTATTAATTAGTTTGAATTCTCTCTAGATTCTGGTTATCAATCCTCTGACAGAAACATAGCCTGCAAACATCTTCTCCCATTATGAGGTCTGTCTGCTTGCTTTATGTACTGTATTCTTGGCTGTGCAGAAGCTTCTTAGTTTGATCAGATCATAGTAATGTATATTGGGTGTTCTTTCGATTGCCTGGGGGGTCCTCCTCAGAAAGTATTCTTCCAGGAAAATTTCTTCAAGTGTTTCCCCTGCATTCTCTCCAAGAATCTTTATAGTTTCATGTCTTAAGTTTAAATCTTTTATGTAGTTAGAGTCAATTTTTATTAATGGTGAAAGGGTTGGGTCCAGTTTCAGTCTTCTACAAGTTGCCAGGCAATTCATCCAGCACCATGTGTTAAATAGGAAATCTTTCCCCCAATTCATAATTTTTTTTTTTTTTTTTTTTTTTTTTTTTTTTGCAGGTTTTGGCCAGGGATGGGTTTGAACCTGTCACCTCTGGCATATGGGGCCGGCGCCCTACTCCTTTAAGCCACAGGCACTCCCCCCCATTCATGTTTTTAATAGGCTTATCAAAGATCAAATGATAATAAGTGTCTGGGTTCATCTGTTGGTTCTCTATTCTGTTCCATACATCTACCTCTCTATTTTCGTGCCAGTACCATGCTGTTTGGATCACTATAGATTTATAGTATAGTCTGAAGTCTGGTAGTGTGATTCCTCCTGATTTGTTTTTATTTCTGAGTAATGTCTTGGCTTGCTGATATTGAGATCATGGATGTTCTAAATATCATTTATAATGGTAAATTCTTTCCAGAAGTTTTTTTCTGATTCTATATAAAACTAAGTCCTATTTTTTCCAGATCTTTAAAGTATGATAGTGGTGTTTTGATAGGGATTGCATTAAATTTGTATATCTTTTTTTGTAGTATGGATATTTTAACAATGTTGACTCATCCCAGACCATGAGCATGGTATGTTTTTCCATTTGTTAACATCTTCAGCTATTTATTTTCTCAGAGTTTCATAGTTCTCTTTGTAGAGATTTTTCATGTTCTTTGTTAGGTAAATTCCCAAATATTTCATCTTCTTTGGGACTGCTATAAAGGAATAAAGTTGTTGATTGTTTTTTCAGCTTGACTATTATTGGTATGTCTAAATGCTACTGATTTGTGGGTATTGATTTTGTATCCTGAGACACTGGTGTATTCCTTGATCACTTCTAAGATTTTTGTAGTTGCATCTCTGAGGGAGGGTAAATGGTGGGACCACACCTATGGTTCATATTGCAAGGGTACATGTCATATCTATTAAGTGTAGAGTAAAAATGTCTTAACACAATAATTATGTAAGTGAGATGATGGCTATTTTAACCAGTTTGATTCCAAACTGTATATAAAATCAGCACATTGTGCCCCACAAATGAATATATGTATATATGATTTATGTATTTATGACTTAAATAAAAAAATAAAACTCAAAACCTGAGAGTATTAGCTGATTCCAAATGAGTCAGAATTGATATGGTTGCCAAAAAAGGAAATTAAGAAAAAGGCAAATTGCTAGATTGACAGCAGGCTGGATTAAAAGAAATACTCTGTTTAGGACAAAGAATGTAACATCTGCTCCACTCTGGCAGGTGCTGAGGATGTCAAAGCATGATGGTAGCAAGGAGGTGAGAGACTTGCTAACTAGCAAATCCAGAGCACTTCTTCTCTGCACTTTTTAATTTAATAGGTAATTAGATACCTGGAATCTAAAAAAAAAAAAAAGAAAAAACACTGCTAAAAAATGCTAACAATCTTCTGATCCTTCAGAAAGTCATAATCTTTTTCTGACAGAGATCTTGCCTTGATGTTAATGACTGATGCCTGGTCAGAGAGGTGGTTGCTGAAGTTTGAGATAACTGTGGCAATTTCCTAAAATAAGGTGACAATAGAGTTTGCCACATTGACTGACCATTCGTTTCATGAAATATTTCTCTGTAGCATGAGATGCTTTTTAATAGCATTTTAGTAACAATAGAACTGCTTTCAAAATTGGAGTCAATCCTTTCAAATGCTGGTACTTCTTTATAAATATGGAATATTCTAAAATTACTTTGTAATTTCAACACTGTTCAGCACATTCACCAGAAGTAGATTTTATCTCAATAAACCATTCTGTTTGCACATCCATAAGAAACAACTCCTCCTCTGTTCAAGTTTTATCATGTGATTACAGCAATGTATGCATACCTTCAGGCTCCACTTCTCCTTCCAGGTCTTTTTCTGTTTCTACACATCCATTTACTATCTCCACTGAAGTCATGAAACTCTCAAAGTCATCCATGAGGGATCGAATCTGCCTTTTCCCAACTCCTGTTAATGTTGATATTTGGACATCATTCCATGGGATCATGGATGTTCTCAAAATCATTTATAATGGTGAATTCTTTCCAGAAGGTTTTCAAATTACTTTGCTCAGATTCATCAGAGTAATCACTCTCTGTAGTAGACATAGCCTCATGAAATACATTTTTCAAGAAATAAAACGTGAAAGCAAAAAAGTCTCTTTGATCCATGGGTGACATAATTGATCTCCATTAATCTCCTTGTGCATCTCTATCAGAGCTCTTGTGTTACTAGCTACATTGTCAATGAGCAAATACGTATTTTAAAAGAAATCTCTTTTCCAGCAGTATTTTTCAACATTGAGCTTAAAATATTTAGTAAGTAAGCCATAGATGGATGTCCTGTCATTCAGGCTTTGTAACTTCACTCACAGAGCAAAGGCAGAGTATATTCAGTATAATTCTTAAGAGCCCCAGGAGGTTCACAATGGTAAATGAGCATTGGCTTCAACTTAAAATCAACAAGTAGGTGCATTAGCTGCTAACAAGAGAGTCAGCCTGAAGCTTCGAAGCTAATCATGGACTTCTCTTCTCTAGCTATGAGTCTTAGATGGCATCTTCTCCCAGTATAAGGCTGTTCTGTCTACAATGAAAATCCATTGTTTGATGCACCTACCTTCATCAAGACCTTAGCTAGGTATTTTGGCTGACTGTTGCAGCTTCCCATCAACACTTGCTGCCTAACTGTGCACTTTGATATCATGGGGATGGCATCTTTCATCAAAGCTCACAATAAAAACAAAACAAGACATGTCAAAGTGAAACGTTAGAGATATCAAACTTGGTACATACGGAAATCAGACATTTCATATTCAATAAACTAAGAGCTCCAAACTTTTCTTCTGCAGCTTCCTCACCTCTTTCAGCCTTCATAAAATTAAAGATCCTCTGTGTTAGGCTTTGGCTTCAGTGAATGTTGTGGCTGGTTTGGTCTTTTATTTTGAGCAATAAAACTTCCCACATATCAGCAATAAGCCTGTTTCACTGTCTCACCATTTGTGTGCTCACTTGAGTAACACTCTTAATTTCTCACAGGAATTTTCTTTGCATTCACACTCAGCTAACTATTTGGGGCAAGAGGCCTAGCTTTAGGTTTGTCTTGGCTTTCCATGCACCTTTGTCCCTAAGCTTAATTAATTCTGGCTGTTGATTTAAAGGGTAATTAAAGGGTAATAAAAACTTGTAATTCTTCCTTTCACTTGAACATCTAGAAATCACTGTAGAGCTATTATTATATATAATTATATGTCTATAATTATCAAAATTATGTATACATTGTATGTTATATATTATATGTTGCATATTATCACATATTTATTGTATGTTATATTATGTATTATAATTGGGCTAATTTCAACAATGTGTCTTGGGAAGTAGGGAGTCCTAAAAAAAACCCAAACAAACAGGAAATAGGGTGTCCTGAGAAGAGAGAGATTGGTAATTGGAATGGCTAGTTAGTGGAGCAATGAGAACACACACAACAATTATTGATTAAGCTCATCATATTTTGTGCACCTCAAAACAATTACAAAGAACTATTAAAGATCATTGATCACAGATAGTCATAACGGAAATAATAATAATGAAAAATTTTGAAGTATTTCAATGATTACCAAAACATGACACAGAAACACAAAGTGAGCACATACTATTGGAAAAATGGTTCTGATAAAAATGGTGAACACAAGGCTACCACAGATCTTCAGTTTGGAAAAACTGCAGTATCTGCAAAATACAATAAAGTGAAAGGCAATAAAACCTGTATTCTAGAGCTCTAGTAATCAAAATCATTTGTGTTTGAGGATAGCATCCATATAGACCAATAAGATGGAATATAGAATTCAAAAATAGTCCTAAATATATATGGTCAACAGTAAATGGGGAATTTCATGAGGAAAAGGAAGTCTCTTCAGCAAATGGTATTAGAACAATTAGGTATTTATATGAAAAAAAATTAACTCTTACTTTACACCATACACAAAAAGTGACTGTAACTGGATGCCAGACTTAAATATAAAGATAACATTGTAAAAGAGCCAGAAGAAAATATATGATAAAAACCATTACAACTTTGACATAGGGAAAAGTATTTTAGCTAGAACCGCCATAGGACAAAAAATCTAATTATTTCTAAATTGAATTGTGTAAAATTTTTAATAATTTATTCCTTTGAAAGATTTATTCAAGAAAATGAAAAGAGAAAATATAAATAGGGAGAAATCTGTTACCAATGACATAGCACACAAAGAAACTTGCAATCAGAATAGTCAAATAATTCTTAAACTTCAGTAATAATAAGAAAACAATCCAGTAAAAAGTGGATACAATATTTGAACAGGAATTTCACAAAATTTTATGTATAAATGGCCAAATGTATATACATGAAAAGATGTTCAATGTCATTAAGGAACATAAACCAAATCCACACTGAGATACTACTACATACCTATTAGAAATGCTAAAAAATAAAATAATTTGAAAAATAAAACAAATACATGAAGCTACTAAGATTTGTCAGGAATACTGAGCAACTCTCAAGTTGGAAATAAAATGATGCAACCTTATAGTTCAAAAGTTTCTCAGAAATGTAAATATATACCAAAAATATGACCCAACCAATTAACTCATAGGTAATTTTACTTGATACATAGAGAAACATATGTCCGTACAAAGACTCATACATGAAAGCTCACAACAACTTTACCTATAATTGACAAAACCTGAGGGGGGTGTCTATCAACTGACATGTGGGATATCCACATAGTGACTACTACTCTGCAATAAACAAGGATGATCTACTTGTACATAGAACAACATTTAATAATTTTAAATGCATTGTGTGAGTAAAAGAAGCAAACACAGAAGTATACATATGATATGGTATAATTTATATAAAATATAAAATTCTAAGTATTAAAACTAATTATATTGATAGAGAATACACCACTAGTTGGCTGGACTCAAAGATAGAAACGACAAAGAATTGCAAAGAGGCCTGAGCAAACTTTTCAGTGTGAAGTAAATGTTTTACGCCTTGATGGTGGTGGTGGTTTTGATAAGGGTATGCACCTTTAAAGAAATGTCTGACTGGGAGGCACCTGTGGCTCAAAGGAGCAGTCCCATATACCAGAGGTGGTGGTTCAAACCCAGCCCCCGCCAAAAACTGCAAAAAAAAAAAAAAAAATAGAAAAAATAAATGTCTGGTTGTATACTTAATATATGTGCAATTTGTTGTGCATGAATTTTACCTCAATAACTTATTAATACGAGATTAATATTATTCTATAACTAAGCGGGCACATATTAGAAATGAGAAAAACATTCATACAATTCAAAAGGATAGTATATTCAAGGAGAAATTATTTACATGTGCTGGAAAGCCATTTCGCATAATGTAATGTTTAATCTCAGTTTTAAGCATTCATAATATAAAGGAATAGATGCATATTTAATATTGCTATATAAATATAACCCCCCCCCTCTTTTTCTCTCTCTCTCACACACACACCCACACTACATGCAAAGACACACAAGAGAGGTAGGGAGGGACAAAAATATGACAGAAAAGAGAGAATATTCACAGGGAGAGCTCCTAATGTCAGCCTCGTATCTGAAACTAAAGCAGACACATTCCTGTTAAAGTCAGATATAAGACAAAGATACTTTTATCACTAATAGAATTTGACACTTCCCTAAAATTATTACCCAAGGGAATAAAATAAGAAACATAAATGTTGGAAGAAGAATATAAAATTATTTTTATTTGAGGTTGATATAATACATTTGCAAAATTCTAGAGAATTTACTAAAAAAATCATAAAGAATAACAGAATTCTGCAGGTTAGCTGGCTACATTATTCAAACACAAACTTAATACTATGTGGCATTTCTTTACATAAGTCCCAATGGTTTAGAAAGTAGATTGGAAGGAAAAATATTATATTAAACATTAAGATATATGAAAGAAAAAATAAAGTACAGAAAACTATAAGATGCTAGTCTTTGAAAACTCATAATTTTATTATGTATGCACAATTTGTCTCTAAAAGAATACATAAGGAACTGTTTATTAGAGGTAACATGATAGAATTGTAGTGTCCTCCTACATAGGAAACACGTTATCTTATTATAAAAGGTAAGTTCTGGTTATCTGCCATGTTGGTATCATCCAGGGCTTGTTAAAAATGAGACTCTCAGGCCTTGCCTCTGTCAGAGTGAATTAGAGTCTATACCCTAATAAAATTACTTGGTTTTTGACATGAACATTAAAACTCATGAGGCTCTGCTTTAAGTAATCAATTTATGTTTCTTTGGTTGAGAGTTAAGAAGGAATTTTTCAGAGAATCATAAAGAAAGAAAACAATCCTTTTGTGAACTAATACAAACCAAAGAAAAGTCAGTCATCCGCAGAGAATGTTAAGAAAAAATAAAAGAGAATGAGAAACACCAGGCTCTTACTTTGATTAGGTATTTTACCACTTATCGTGTTTTCCATCTTTCACATTGATGCTTTGAAAAGGAACAGGCCATTTTAAAATAACTACTTTATTTATTTAGAGAAATCCTTCTCAGACAGAATTAATCTTCTATTGATTTAATCAACACAAAATATAATGCAGCGTGTTCTATTGTCTATCTTTTGAAATGTCCAGAATTATGAATTTCAATGATCTATTTGCATAATAAAGGGTAAATTTATTATTTTTAGCTATATCAGCAATCTTATAACTTGCGAGAGGTAGATAAGCTGAGTTCCCCACAGGCCTTCCAACTCAGGATGAAGCATTCAGGTGGGCCATTTCTGTGCTCCTAATAAGTAGAAAAATCAGTCTGGAAATTGTCCAGTTGGAGGAATATCTATGTGACTATCCCTGCATTGGGAAACCAGCAGTACAGGAGGGCTGAAATCATCTATTTGTATTTTAGATTAGGGAAGCTAAGATGTCTGGGTGAAGAGATGAGACTTGGTCTCTCCCCTTCTCTTCCTTGCATGCGCTATCTGTTCGCATCAGATGTTCCATCACACTATATCCCTGTTTACTCTACCATTACCCTTTACCCAATCTTCCTGGGGGCCATAATCTCCCTTTTCTCATTTTTTACATTGACTGCTGTGCATGCTTGCCCATTGATTCTGTTGCTGTGCCCAGTAAAAGGCTCCCAAGAAGCAGGACCTGGGCTGCATTGTTTCAGGCTGTGCCCTAGCACCTGAAACAGGATATGCCCTTTCAGGCTTCCAGCCTTTTTGCTGCAGTTTGGTGTAAAGTCTCTTGATTTTTCCAGGGCCATCTCCTTTGTTGACCACTGTCCCAGGTTGGAGTCTACAAGCACCCTAACAATAACTGTTCAGAGATGGTAAGCAATTATCATGCTAATTAAAAGACGTAGAGTTACTTTTTATTAAACTAGTAAAGATGTCCTACATTTCTCCCGTTATAACTATATTTTCATTTCCTCTAGAAACAATTTTAGAACCAACAGATATACTTTGGAAATTTGATGTTTTCAGAGATAGCCATTATGAAAAATACACGGAAGAATCATCTAGTGCCAAATCTTTCTAGGATATGAAGAGAGGTTCAGAAAATCACAGCCTAGTTAAGGAAAAACTACAGAAAAGCTATAAAATGGCATAAAGCAGCTGATATAGGGTATCTAGGATGAGAACTTGAACTTTTTAAAAGCCATAATGTGTCTGGCTGGCACAATTCCAGTTTGATAAAGTAAGAGCTTAGTGGAGAACTAGAAGGTATGAAAGCAACTTAATATAAACCATACAGGATGATTCAGTTGTTTAAAAAATAAATCTTGACTCTATGGAAACGCTCATGTGAATCCCAGGAGAAACAACACACTGTGTTTTCTCCTGAAGACAGGCGGTGAAATGAGTATACTCTGTTCAAATAAAACCTAAGAACTAGGAAGACCCTTTCACTGAATGATAGATATTCAAACACATTGTCTACTGCATATGAAATGAACTTAAATAGTCTGGAAGAAATTATAGGAAGATGCAGGAGACACAGAATAGGTAAAATAATCTTGAAAAAGTAAGACTGGAGAATTCACACTTCCCATTTTCAAAACTTAACCACAAAGTTAGAGCATGACACTAGCAAAAGGGTGGACATATTGATCAGTGGAATAGAACAGTGTCCTGAAAAAATGCTCTACATTTATGGTCAATTGATTTTTGAAAAGAGTGCCAAAGTAATTGAAAGGGGGAAAGACTAGTCTTTTTACTAAACAGTTCAGGGACAAGTGGATTTTCATATGCAGAAGAATGAAGTTGGATTCCTTCCTCATATCAGACACAGAAAATTAACTGAAAAGTGTATTATAGACCTAAATGTAAAAGCTAAAATTAAGAAGCTCTTACAACAAATTATAGGAGTAAATCTTCATGATCTTCTTTAGGCAAACCCTCCCTAGATAGGACACCAAAAACATAAGTAACAAAGAAAAATAGATAAATTGGGTTTTATCAAAATTAAAACTTTGCGTGCTTCAAAAATTACCATTAAGAAAGAAGAAGACAATGAACAGAATGGGGAGAAAACATTGACAAATCATGTTATCTGATATGTTTCTAAAAGTGTACCAAGAATAAAGAATTTTTAGAGCTGGATAGTAAAAAAAATCATCCAATTAAAAAATGGGTGAAGGATCTGAGTAGAAATTTCTGCAAAGTTGTACAAATGGCTGATAAGCACATGGCATGATGTTCAACGTTACTAGTTGTTAGGGAAATGTAAATCAAAATCACAGCGAGATTCTGACCATTTCATACCCACTACATATATTATAAAAAAAGATTGCTAATGATACGTGTTGACAAAGATGTGGATAAACTGGAACTCTGATAGATTGCTAGTGGGAATGCAAAAGATTGTAGTCATATTGGAAAACAATCTGCCAATATTTTAACAAGTTAAACATAAAGTTATCACATAACCATCAATTCCACAGATAGGTAATACACACAAGATAAATGAAAACATAGTACACAAAAATTTTTATAGACGTGTTCAGAGTGTCATTTTTAATAATAGCCAAAATACTGAACCAACTCAGATGTCCATCCCTGATGGCACTACTAATAGACAATTAAAATACATCAAGTACTGTTAGGTATAAATATATTAATGAAACTTGGAAACATTTATGGTAAATGAAAGAAGCCAGTTACAAAAGACTATGTACTGTGTGGTTCCATTTACATGAAGTGTCCACAGTAGGCAACCTAGAGGAGATAATAGATCAATGATTACCTAGGACTAAAGGCATTGTGGGTAATTGAAGACCTAATGGGTTTCAGGGTTTCTTTTAGGAGTGATGAAAATGTTTCAAAATTGATTGTGGCGATGTCTGTACAGCTCTGTGAATATAATAAAAAGCATAATATCATATAATTTAAATGTATAAATTATATAGTAAGTGGAATATGTCACAATAAAGCTGACAAACTTTTTAAGGGTTTATGTTAAATATTTGTGTTTATTTCAAATGAAATTTAAAGAAAAAAAGAATCATTTGAAAACAAAGGGGAAAATAGTTTGATTCCTTAATCTTAGAGCTGCCAAGAATTTTTAAATGTATGTTCCAAAAGTAAAACAAACACATACATTTACTATGATAATTCCTTTACCCCACACAATTTAATTTTATACATTTACATGTTTTTTACAATGCAACAGAGTTGAACCGGTATGTTGAAATACTGTAAAGTTTTACAGCATTGCTGTCATATAAAACTTACACAATATATAGTCTCAAGTAATGGTTTTGGAAAATAATCTTTGAAAAGTGTTTCTGTGATGAAAACTTTTAATAAAATATTTATTTCTCTTCCTTTAAGTTTGTAATGTTTCCATAACTAAAATATACTTGATTGCTCTAGAAGACTATTGCATTTCTGAGGCGAGAGACAGGTCATAGCAAGAAATGTGACATTATGTGACATTACTGTTTTTAACTGAGGATCAAGTGAAAATACATCAGTAATCTTTCTAGAAGTATGATAATTAGTCACTGATGTTGTAGTGCCAAAAGAAGGATTTGGCTTCTAACTAAAAATAAATTTATATTTGAAAGAAAATTTCAGTTGAAATTGCAATGTTAAATGAACACAGGAATATGTGCACTGTGAAGTCAGATACTTGACAGTTATCTAAGTGGTCACTGCCAGATTGGGGGTTTGATTCCTGGGCCTTGGTTGCTGTTGTACACAGCAGTGAGATTGTTGTTGACAAGATCCTCTACTCTCAGAAGATCTGTTACCAGTCAGAGAGAGGGATGATGTCACAAGAAGTACACTGGAGATTTTAATTCTTTACTGAAAATTTGAGGTGCAGTTATATATCTGCAACAGCATTTACAGAAGCATAGTTAAGCGCTGTTGACCAGGCATGGTGCAAGATGCTGGCAAAATAACAAGAAGGAGGATATGGTCTTGACTTCCAAGAGCTCTTAATCTACTTCAAAGAGAGGTGAGGGTTGTAACAGGGACATGTCAGAGGAGTTTTCTAGGCTCTTTTAAGAATTTACTTTGAAGAAAATGGAGAGCCATTGCAGGGATTTAAGCAGGTAAGTAATACTATCTGACTATCCCATGCAAAGAATAGCTCTGGCTGCTCAGTTAAAGATACATCAAAGGGCAGCAAGGGTGAAACAGGGCATGTTGGAAGCTATGACTGGTGTGTAAGTGAGAAGTAGTGTGGCTCTGTGGTGATAATTCTGGAAGTGATGAAAGAAGTGAAAAGATTGTACATATATTGATTTATATACCCAGGACCCATGATGTCTTCAGAGACTAATTTATAATGCTAGATACCAGGAGAGATGGAAACAACAGGAACAGCAACTGCCTGGCAGTGGAGAAAGCCCAGGAGTCACTGATGCATCTCAATTTCTTTTCTCCTCATCCTTCATTTATTTTTATTATTATTATTATTATTATTTTTTTTTTTTTGAGACAGTCTCACTTTATTGCTCAGGCCAGAGTGCCATAGCATCATCTTAACCCATAACAACTTCAAACTCTTTGGCTCAAGAGATCCTCTTGCCTCAGCCTTCTGAGTAGCTGAGACTATAGGCAAGTGCCTCAATGCCTAGCTAACTTATTCTATTTTTTGTAGAGATGGGGTATAACTCTTGCTCAGGCTGGTCTCAAACTCGTGAGCTCAAGCAACCCTACCTCACTGGTGTGAGCCACCGTGCCTGTCTGCAGCACCACTGCTTTCAGAATATGGTGGCAAGAAGTGAACCAAAAGGCAGGAAGCACAGGACCTGGGTGAAAATGTGCTGGGAGTTAAAGAATAGCTTCTTTATACCGAAAAGCTCTGAGAGAGGAAGATAGGGTAGAAAAGCAGTTGTGGCCAAGAAGCTGCACAGAATTGTGACTTCTAGTTTCCATGGGAACATCAAGTCACCATTCACCAGTCTGAGAGAATAAGAGGTCGTGTGGATTATAAAGAACATTCCTACCCTTTTCTCCTTGCCATCCTCTCTAGGACCCACAGAAAAGTGATTCGACAGTGATTAGCATTAGAAGGAACCTGCTGAAACACAAAGTCATAAAATAACAGGTTTATTATTTTTCTGCTTCCTAATGATTTCTCAGGCTATTGCACTTTTAAAATTGAGAATATTGAAACCTTAAATTTTGAAATCACATCTCTAGTTATATACAACAGTCCAAGCAAACAATTTATATTGTCCAGTTATTTGCACAGTCAGCATTTCTGGCACATAGCTGGTGCCTGACATTGTGCTATACATAGAGAATGAGAGGAATAATCACAAAAACTCAGTCCCTGCCCTTGAGAAGCTTGCAATTAAATTATAAAGGAACATTTCATGGTATACCTTCAAAGTAGTAAATAAGTCTCCAAATCTGTCTGAGAGTTTGGTCATACTTGATTTGGCATTTGATATATATTTTAATTATAGTTTTCAGTAGGATAGGATGGTGGCCACCAAAAAAATTCAAACATATAATTTATAAAATAATGTGATCATGCATGAGACATATCACTATTTAAATGAAGGAATATTATATTTACAAATCCACAGTAATCAAAACAGCATGGTATTGGCAAAAAAAAAAAAAAAAAAAAAAAAAGATAGACACATAGACAGATGGAACAGAATAGAAAACCAATAGATTGAAACCAGTATCTACTTGCCATCTGATATTTTATAAACCAAACAAAAGCCTGCAGTGGGGAAAAAGAATGCCTATTCAACAAATGGTGCTGGGAGAACTGGGTAACCACATGTAAAAGACTGACACTGGACCCACACCTTTCACCACTTACAGAAATTGACTCAAGACAGATGAAAAATTTAAATCTAAGGCATGAAATGATAAAAATCTTAGAAGACAGGATGGGAAATTCTTGATAATATCAGATTGGGGAAAGATCTTATGATGAAGACTTCTGTGGAAATTGCAACAACAACAAAAATAAATAAATGGGACTTATTTAAGCTGAAAAGGTACAGCAAAGGACACAAGTAAAGCAAAAAGACAACCTTCACAATGGGAAAAGATATTTGCAGGGTATAAATCTGTCAAAGGGTTGATAATTAGAATCTACAGAGAACTCAAATTAATCAAGGAAAAAAAAGAGCAAGCAATCTCATCTACCACTGGGCAAGAGACATGAACAGAACCAAACCTTCTTTGATGAAGACAGATGAGTGGCTAACAAACATTTTTAAAAATGCTCATCATCCCTGATCATCAGAGAAATGCAAATCAAAACCACCCTGAGATATAATGTAACCCCAGTGAGAATGGTCCACATCACAAAGTCTCACAGCTGCAGATGCTGGCATGGATGTGGAGAGAAGGGAACACTTTTACACTGCTGGTGGGACTACAAAATAATACAATCTTTTTGGAAAGAAGTATGGAGAATCCTCAAAGAACTCAAATTAGACCTCTCATTTAATCCTGCAATCTCATTACTAGGCACCTACCCAGAAGAAAAAAAAATCATTTTATCATAACAATATTTGTACCAGACTGTTTACTGAAGCTCAATTTACTGTTGTCAAAATGTGGAAACAACCTAAATACCTACCAACCCAGGAAGGATTAACAAGTTGTGGTACATGTATACCATGGAATACTGTTTAGCCATTTAAAAAGATGGAGACTTTACATCTTTTGTATTAACCTGGATGGAGTTGAAACAAATTCTTCTTAGTAAAGTATTACAAGAATGGAGGAGCAAGAATCCATTGTACTCAATTCTAATATGAAGGCAGTAGGTAATCTAATATATGCCCACTTAGGAGGAAAACTCAAATCAAGGTGGGGGACAGGGGAAAGAGGGAGTGGGGAGAGGGGAATAGGAATGGGGAAGCATGTTATACCCCCACTTAATGGACACCATGTTAGAGTGTTTGATACTCCTCTTGGGATGGAACATAATTACAAGAGGGACTTTACCTATCAAATACAAACATTGTAACCTATTTCTTTGAACCTTCAAATTAACCTGAAGCAACAAAAAATACATAAAATTTTAAAAGGCAATGAACTTTAAGTAATAATTTGTAAGTAAATAAATAAATAAAAGGATAACAAGTGTTCTCCTCCGACTTACAAAAATACTTTATAAATTTAGGTCGAATTTTGAAAAATAGTCTAAAAAACCAAAAACAGGAAATAATTAAAACTCTGAAACTTATTTTAAAGAAAAATAAAAATTATCTAACCTTAGCTACCTTGACCACAAAGTTTAGACATCATTTGCTAGAATCTTGAGCAAAATGACATAGGGGTTTCAATGTCTAGGCTCATATTATTGGAGAAAGATTTGTTCTGAAAACATATTGTTTATACTATACCTCTAGGAAATGTGGTAGGCAGAATGCTATCTACTCACCCCCAAAAGATGTTTTACATCCTAATCCTTGGAACCTGCAGGTACCTTGTGTTTCATGATACAAGCTAATTAAGGTTGCAAATGGAATTAAGGTTGCCAACCAGCTGGATTTAGAAATAGGAGAATTATGCTGGGTTATTCAGGTGAACCAAGTGTAATCAGAGGGTCCCTCAAAGATGGAAGATGAAGACTGAAGATTCAGTATTAAAGTAATGCAATGTGAAAAAGACCAAACTCTCAAAAGAATTGGTGAAAAACTTCAGGAACTGATAAGCTATTATAGCAAGGTGCAAGATATAAGAGTGATACACAAAAGTCAATCTCTTCACTATATACAAAAAAGGACAAGTGAAATTTGAAATTAAAAACACAATACCCTTAAGATTAGTAACAAAAAAATGAAATATTTATGTATAAACCTAACAAAATTTGTATGAGATCTATATGAGAAAAATTACAAAACTTCAATGAAATCAAAGGACTAAATAAACGAGATATTTCTCATTCATTGATAGACTTAATATTGTTGAGATGTTAGTTCTGTCCAACTTTAACTATAGATTCAATGTAATTCCCAATCCAAATCCTAGCAACTTATTATGGAAATCACAACAAAAATAACCAAGTTATTTTGTGATTCTAAAGTTTATATGCAAAAAGCAAAAGATCCAAAACAGTCAACATAATACTGAATGGGAAAAACAGAGTTGAGGACTGACACTGCTTAACTTCAAAGCATACTATAAAATTCCAGTAATTAAAATCATGTGGCACTTACAAAAATAAAACAGATATATAGATCAATAGAACAGAATAAAGAGCTAAGAAATAAACTTGCATAAATATATTCAACTAATCTTTGACAAAGTAGCAAAGGCAAGGCAATGGAGCAAAGACAATATTTTCAACAATGGTGCTGGAACAACTGGACATCTACACACAAAAAGATGAATTTAGGCAGAGACTTTACACTTTTCACAGAAATTAAGTCAAAATGGATTATAGACCTAAATGCAGAGAGCAAAACTGTAAAACAACTAAAAGTTAACACAGAAGAAAACCCGAATTATTTTGGATTTGACAATTTGTTGCAACACCAAAGTCACTATCCACGAAAAAGAATTAATAAACTGGACTTAGTTAAAATTACAAATTTCTGCTCTGTGAAAGACAATGTAAAGAGAACGAAAAGACAAGCCACATACACGGAGAAATATTTGCAAAAAAACTATCAGATAAAGGACCGTTACTCAATACATACAAAACTCTTAAAATGCAACAATAGCAACACAAATAACCCAATTAGTAAATCAGCCAAAAACTTTAATAGACATCTCACAAAAGGAGACATACAGATGGAAAATATGTATACAAAAAGCTGCTCCACGTTGTATGATATTATGGAATGCAAAGAAAGATAATGACACACTGTCACATATTAGAATTACCAAATTCCAGACCACTGTCAACATTAAATGCTGATGAGGATTTAAGTGCTGGGGCCATTGGATTGCCATATGCAGAAGAAGGAAGCTGGGCCTATATTTCTAACCATACACAAAATCAACTTAAGATGGGTTAAAGGCTTAATGCAAAACCCCAAAATATAAAAGCAGTGGAAGAAAACCTAGCAAAAATTCTTCTAGACATCATTATCTAGATGAATAATTCAATGACTAAGACTTCAAAAGCACAGGAAACAAAACCAGAAAAATGCGACTTAGAAAGTTTTCTTCTCAGAAATTCTTCACAGAATTTATTTTCTGTCCATTGAAATAAATAGATCAACAAAGTTAACAGACAGCTTGTTGAATGGGAGAAAATATTTGCGAACTGTACATTTGTCAGGGAACTAATATCCAGGATTTACAAAGCTCAAATTACAAGAAATAACAAATAATAATCCCATTAAAAAGTGAACAGACATTTTTCAAAAGAATACATCTACATGGCCAAAAAGCATGTGAAAAATTGTTCAATGTCACTAATCATCAGAGAAATGCAAGTTAAAATCACAATGAGATCTTGTGCCAGTTAAGATGGCTATTACTTAGTGTAAAAAACAAACAAACAAAAAAAGGCACATGCTGGAGAAGATGAGGAGAAAAGGACAGTCTTATACATAGTTGGTGGGAACATAAACTACTATACAATCTATGGAAAACAGGAGGATGGAAATTTCTTGAAGAACTAAAAACAGGACTATCACTCCATCCAGCAATCCAATACAGTACAGCCACCCAAAGGAGAGATACTGCACTGGTGTCTTTATCCAGCATTTCCATTATAGGAAAGATATGGGATCAACCTAAGTATCCATTAATTGATGATTAGATAAAGAAAAAATATATATATATAGTATACACATACACACAATGGAATGCTGTTCAGATGTTGAAAGAGTAAAATCACGTCTTTTGCTGCAACAAGGATGGCACTAAAGGACATCATTTTAAGTAAAACATCTCAGAAACCAAAATTCCACTAGCATATGCTCTCTTTTTAAGAGGGAGCTAAATAACAACTACACACAGGCACAGTAGACACTGGAGACTCCAAAGGGCAGGAGGTGAGCAGGGGAGCAAGGCACGAAAACTTGCTTAAAGGGTATGATGTTGTTTTGTTAATGGTTACCTCAAAAAGCCCGGACTTCACAACCTAATATATCCCCATGATGAAGCTACATTTAAATTAATACCATACAATAAAATAAAAGATGAGGAAAATTAAATGAGTATTTCTAAGTGAAGGAAGCCAATCTGAAAAGGCTGGCAACTAGTTGGCCTTCTGACATAGGTAGAAACATCAGTGGTTTCCAGGGGTGGGGAGGAGGGATGAATAGGCCGAGCAGTACGATTGCCTTGTGTGAATAACACTGCATACATGCCACCATACATTTGTCTAAACTTGGAGTACACAGCATCAGGACTGAGCCCTTGTGAGAACTGGGGACTCTGGGTGATGATGGTGAGCCACTGTTGTTGCATCAACTGTGATAAGTGTAGCACATTGATGGGGGATGTTGACAAGGGGTATAGTGTACATTTGCTAGGCTTGGAGTTATAATGTGGGAAATCTCCATACCTTTTAGCTTAGGTTTTCTGAGCTAAAACTGTTATAAAATAAAACTTTATGGAAAAATTTTTTAAAGTATTTGTGCTTTTTAGGCTTAAAAAAGAAATGATTGAACCGGCAAGAAATTCAGGCAGCATTTAAAAACGGGAAAAGGTAAGAACACTGGTTGAGCCCAGATCCTCTTTGAAGGATAAGCCCTGCATACATCTTTATTTAGCCTTGACCTCCAGGACCATAACAGAATGTATTCATGTTCTTTTAACCCACTAGGCTTGTGTTAATTTGTTGCAGCAGTAATTGGAAATTACTAAGGACACCAGACAATGATGTCTGTTTACATCACACACTTCCCACTCCCTTCCTTTCACTGTAAATAGTTATTTCTGATCAAACTCATGTTTTTAGTTGTAATCCTAGGATCTAGCATGGGTTTGGCCACATAATAGGCTTGGTCAATATCTGTTTCATCAGAAAATGAACAAGAGACTCTTCTAGATTCACTTTTAGTTGTTCATTCCAGATCCATCTTTTTCCAATATATAATTTTTTCATGGCCTGCTACTGTGGAATTGACAGTGCTGATAGACAAAATAGGGCAGGAAATACAGAAATTTAATATTTTTAAACAGACAAGAAAGTAGAGATTATGAATATCCATTAGAAGTTCACTTCCCTGGCTGCCTCACCTTGATTCAACTTATGTTTGACTATAAAGCATAGCTGTGGTGAATCATTCTGATTGCCACTGTAAAATGCTCTATGAATGAAAGCATCCTGCAAACATCACTGAAACAAAGCCTGTAAAACCTGAAGAAAGCTGGAGGTTTTATTTCTTCCATCAAATTTGTTCAGCCCCTGCTTAATGGTTTTCAGTTGTCACTACTGACAGTCACACAGCTGCAGGGACTTCTCCCACTGATGGTTACACTGAACACCCTGGCTCACAGGGAGTGGGATTGTGGGAATTGGTCTTTCATTCATTTTTGCTGTTTACTGCCCCAAATTATTCATACACTAACAAACTGCACTTTGTTTTCTAATCACTGTCATGGAATTATTCATATAATTCTGAGCACTTCAAACATTTAACACTTCAAAGCATTTCACACACTTAAACATTTTTTTAAATTAGAAAACAGAGAAAAGGCTTTCTGGCCAATACAGAGGTGCCTGAAGGCTGGTTGTGGTAGTGAGGCCTGAGGCAGCATCCCTCACCAATAAAGACCTTTGGAACAAGCCTTGGTGGTCTGTGAGATCTCTGCCAGTCAAGTGCTGCCCTTTCATCTGGTGTCAGAAACTGGATTTAATTATGGAATGCTCCCAAGTGTAGCTTCCACTCCTTCCGTGGGGTTTTAGCTCCTGGGAGCTCTCTGTCTCTTCTCGCACTTCCGGTGCTCACCACCACATCAGCTTGTGTCCATCTGCCAAGGCACTCTAACCAGGACTCAACAACAGCCTCATCCAGACTTGGAAATCAGAGACAAATTTAGAAAAATAATAAACAGATGTCTGTTCTGCTACCTGCCATCATGCCTGCTGCCCGAAAGGCAACTGCTGTGGTGATTTTCCTTCATGGATCGGGGGATACCGGCATATGGAAGAACTGCACCATGACCTGTGACCTGTGTCTGCCAAGACTTCCATAAGAGCGGTGCCACGACCTGTGACCTGTGACCCTTGCCCACTGGGCCTCCGCATGCCCTGACCAGGAACTCCGGGAGCCATGAAACCTCATGTCCTCCCTCCTGTACCCTCCCTGCCTCCACATCACCCACTCCTCTGGCCAGAGACTCTGGTAGCCACGTGCCCTCTGGAGCCCTCCCTACCTCTGCATGGAGCCCTTCTCCTAGCCAGAGACTTCTGGAGACATGAGCCCTCTGTGCCAAAGTCACTGGGTGCCAGACGCTCCCAGAACCATGTGCACCCCCCACCGCCCTGTTGCCAGATCCAGGTGTGTCACACTCCAGAGCTGCTCCCACAAACAGAACTCCCTGGCTGGGGCAGCCCCAGAAGGGCTATAGAGGGTCACTCCCTACAAAGATCCAGCAACAATAGAGTGATCCTGCTGGGGTCTAATTTTGAAGACACACCTCCCCAACTCTGAGGACGGTTAGAGGCAATGGTGAAAAAAAACATGAGGCAAAATCAATGAAAATACTCTGGAAATATGAATAATCAGAGTAGATCAACTCCCCCAAGGATCAATGGAGCAGACACAGCACAAGATCCCATGCACAAACAAATAGCTGAGATGTCAGAAACTGAATTCAGAATCTGGATAGCAAATAAGATCAAATTAGAATTCCAAGCAGTAACCCAAAAGATATCTCAAGAATTCAACGAATTCAAAGACCAAATGACCAAAGATTTTGATACATTGAGACAAGAAGTTCCAGCCCTCAAAGATCTGAGAAACACAGTAGAATCCCTCAGTAACAGAATGGAGCAAGCAGAAGAAAGAATTTATGACATTGAAGACAAAGCTTTCAAATGCTCCCAAATTCTCAAAGAGGAAGAGAAATGGAGGGCAAAAACAGATCACTCTCTCAGAGAGCTCTGGGATAATTAAAAGAAAACCAATATTCATCTTATAGGGATCCCCGAAAGCAATGAAGTGGCTTCACAAGGCACAGATCTCTTCTCCATGAGATGATGAAAGAGAACTTTCCAGACATGCCAAGAGATCCCAAAATTTAGATAGCAGACATTTCAGAACTCCAGCACGACTCAACGCAAATAAGACCTCCCCCAGACACATTATAATCAATTTCACTAAAGTGAAATTGAGGGAGAAAATTCTGAAAGCAGTCAGATGAAAGAAAACCATCACCTACAAGGGCAAGAATATTAGAATAACTGCAGATCTCCCTGCTGAAACCTTTCAAGCTAGAAGAGGATGGTCATTGACATTTAATCTCCTAAAACAAAATAACTTTCAACCCAGGATCCCTGTAACCAGCTAAACTGAGTTTCATTTATGATGGAGAAATTAAATACTTTAATGGCATTAACATGTTGAGGAAATTTTCCATAACTAAACCAGTTCTCTAGGCTATTCTCAGATCTATCCTCCATAAATACCAGTGTAATCCTCCACCACAAAAGTAAAACCATCCAGAAAATTTTGATCAAATTCCAACTTCCACAGTCACAAAAGAATTAAAAAATGTCCACTAGACTCTTGAAAGGCTTATCAATATTATCAATTAATGTGAATGGTTTAAATTGCCCTCTAAGGAGGCACAGGTTAGCTTATTGGATACAAAAACTCAAGCCAGCTATCTGCTGCATACAAGAATCTCATTTTACATTAAAAGACAAATAATGGACTCAAGGTGAAGGGATGGTCATCTATACTCCAGACAAATAGAAAAAAGAAAAAAAGAAGGTGTTGCAATCCTATTCACAGATGCAATAGGCTTTAAACCAACCTAAATAAGGAAGGATAAGGGTGGACACTTCATATTTGTTAAAGGTAATACTCAATATGATGAGATTTCAATTATTAATATTTATGCACCCAACTAGAATGCACCTCAATTTATAGGAGAAACTCTAGCAGACATGAGCAACTTGATTTCCTCCAGTTCCATAGTAGTTGGACATTTTAACACCCCTTTAGCAATGCTAGATAGATCCTCCAAAAAGAAACTAAGCAAAGAAATTTTAGGTTTAAACTTAACCATTCAACATCTGGATGTAACAGATGTCTAAAAAACATTTCATCCCAACAAAACTGAAGACACATTCTTCTCATCAGCCCACGGAACATACTCCAAAATCAACCACATCCTGGGCCACAATCTAACCTCAGCAAATTTAATAAAATAGAAATTATTCCTTGCATCTTCTCAGACCATCATAGAATAAAAGTTCCACTCAATAACAACAGGAATCTGCATACCCATACAAAAACATGGAAGCTCAATAACCTTATGCCAGAAGATAGACGAGATTAAGAAAGAAATCACCAAATTTTTGGAACAAAACAACAAGGAAGACATGAATAATCAGAACCTCTGGGATACTGCAAAGGCAGTCCTAAGAGGGAAATTTATAGCACTGCAAGCCTTTCTCAAGAAAACGGAAAGAGAGGACGTTAATAACTTAATGGGACATCTCAAGCAAATGGAAAAGGAAGAAATTTCCAACTCCAAACCCAGCGGAAAAAGGGAAATAACTGAAATCAGAGCAGAATTAAATGAAATTGAAAACAAAAGAAATATACAATGGATCAATAAATCCAAAAGTTGGTTTTTTGAAAAGATCAATAAAATAGATAAACCTTTGACCAACCTAACCAGGAAAAAATGAGTAAAATCTCTAATTTCATCATGAAATAACAGACCCCTCAGAAATTCAAAAAATCTTTAACGAATATTACAAGAAACTTTACTCTCAAAAATATGAAAATCTGAAAGAAATTGAACAATACTTGGAAGTACGCCACCTACCAAGACTTAGCCAAAATGAAGTGGAAATGTTGAACAGGTCTATATCAAGTTCTGAAATAGCATCAACTATACAAAATATCCCTAAAAGGAAAAGCCCAGGACCAGATGGCTTTACTTTAGAATTCTACCAAACCTTTAAAAAAGAACTAGTACCTACATTACTAAACCTCTTCTAAAATATAGAAAAAGAAGAATACTACCCAACACATTCTATGAAGCGAACATCACCTTGATTCCCAAACCAGGGAAAGACCCAACAAGAAAAGAATATTATAGACCAATATCACTAATGAATATTGATGCAAAAATACTCAATAAGATCCTAATAAACAGAATCCAACAACACATCAAAAAAATTATACACTATGACCAAATGGGATATATCCCAGGGTCTCAAGGCTGGTTCACTATACATAAATCTATAAATGTAATTTAGCACATAAACAAACTAAAAAATAAAGACCATATGATTCTCTCAAGTGATGCAGAAAAACCTTTTGATAATATCCAGCATCCCTTCATGATCAGAACACTTAAGAAAATTGGTATAGAAAACACTTAAACTAATAGAGGCCATCTACAGCAAACTCACAGCCAATATTGTATTGAATGCAGTTGAATTGAAATCATTTCCACTTAGATCAGGAACCGGGTAAGGTTGCCCATTGTCTGCATTGCTCTCTAACATTGTAATGGAAGTTTTAGCCATTGCAATTAGGGAAGAAAAGGTGATCAAGTGTATTCACATAGGGTCAGAAGAGATCAAACTTTCACTCTTCGCAGACGACATGATCGTATATCTGGAAAACACTAGGGATTCTACCACAAAACTTTTGGAAGTGATCAAGAAATATTGCAATGTCTCAGGCTACAAAATCAACACCCATAAATCTGTAGCTTTTATATATACCAACAACAACCAAGCTGAACAAACAGTCAAGGACTCTATTCCTCTCACAGTAGTGCCAAAGAAGATGAAATATTTTGGAATTTATCTAACAAAGGATGTGAAAGATCTCTATAAAGAGAACTATGAAAGTTTAAGAAAAGAAATAGCTGAAGATGTTAACAAATGGAAAAACATACCATGCTCATGGCTGGGAAGAATCAACATTGTTAAAATATCCATACTACCCAAAGCAATATATAATTTTAATGCAATTCCTATTAAAGCTCCATTGTC